>OZ020270.1:21505688-21791552 GCA_963971225.1 Melieria omissa
ATTTCATCGTCCACGTCGTCAATGGCAGTGGCATGTATGTGGCATTGCATGTACACTGGCGGCCGGCCAGCACAGGATCATTATGGTGCACCGGTGTCACCCTATTGAAACGCAATCGAAAGTTTGATGTTTGGTTGGTTCAATTGAACAGCATCAATACACACATAAGTCGTATTACATTTTATTAAACCCTTTTTCTAATTCAGCCAAACGCAAAAGCAGACATCGAATCAACAACCATAACAACTATCGGCAGGCGGCATCCTACTGCTAGCAGCATCTAGATCTGAAAATGAGTTTGCTTTTTCCACACCACCCAAGGGGTATGCAAAATGGCGCGTTACCGATGTGTTTTGGGTGCTCGGTTCCCCTGTAGGCATATTTTCACCCTTACAATATTTTTTATACTTATGATGTACATATAAAAATAAATATATGTAATAAATAAATATATAAATATATATATATAATTTATATATTATATAAAAAAGATATATACAGTTAAGTTAACTTATCCACCTAAGCATATACAAATCTAGGCAACAAAGTGGTGGGGAAAGGATAAATAAATAAAAGAATAAATTTTTTTGTGTTTTGAAATTGCCCTGAGAAAGTTATAATAAACAAATTAATTGGAAAATTAGCAAACTAAATTAATTAGTAGAAACAATGTTGGCACCCTGAATTTTAGGAACGTCGGACAGACACTATTGAATAAAAATAGTTTTAAATTATATACAAGCTGATATTCGAAATCCTAACTAGCGGACAACAGACGGACGCCCCAAAAGGAAGTGTATCTCATCTTAGACGTGTGTAACACGTAAAAGTTTACGGCACTTGAGTGTTGTAAATTTCTTTACATTCACTTCCTTATTAAAAGTTTTTATTGAAAAATATGTCCTGATCCTTATGAAGAGGGCTTTCAGGACATCGGGATTCCAGTTACTGCAACAAATGTATGGGTCTATATCCCCCATTTTGCCCAAAAGAGCTTCACTTAAACCAATTAAGTGACACAGAGAGTCGAAGTGCTCACAAAAGCGATTCTTTAAATTGGAAATGAAGGTTACGAATTGTGTTGGGGGTCGCACAAGACAACACTTATCGTATTGCTTTTCAATGCAAAACAAAAAGTCATCATTGACTACTTCATCTCCAAAGTAGGGCAATGGCTCCAAACAATTGTGGAGTCTATAAAATTGTAAATATATATAGCCACATACATACGAAAGAGCATTTCTTTTCAAAAAAATGGATGAGTCTAAATGTATATCAGCTTGTATATTTTCAAAAACTGAATTTCCAGGTCTTGGCAAGCATTGAAAAGTTTGCCAAGAGCTATCCTGGACCAAAACGTCGCTGCATACGTTTTGCAATGCATTTGCGGACAAACTAGTGGATGTTATTGGTGATGGCTCACAATTCCCCTTTTTAACTACATTTATGTATTGCAGACCCCAACATTTTTTAAACAAGCACGAGTACATGTATGGTGTGATACTCGCGCTGTTTCCACCCCCTCTACTTATCGTCCCAAAAAAATGTTCCAGTACGTCTTGACAAAGTTTCCTCGTCATCAGTCCGGAGAATCCTTTCTGTGACAATGTGCGCCACAATCGTCGCAAGCCACTTATATTTTGAAGCCATCCATTAATGTAAGAGAAGGTATTCGTAATAATTTTACCTTCTCTATCTCAAATTTTAATGGATTTTAGTAAAGCTTCGGCTTGGTTCAAAAAATTTATTTGGTCCATACAACCATAATATGCACTTCGCAAAACCGGGGTACAAACAATGCTACTACTATTGAAGATATCAAATAAGTCATTGAAAAATAACGCATATTCGGCCGTGTTTAGGAAAGAAGCAGCTCTGGAAGGAGGAACTTTACCAGAGCTATTGAGTGCGAACATTGCTGAGGCTACAGTGTTACTGAACACCTGAGCAGCTAATCGCACACGCATCTTTTCAAAAACTGAAGGGCGAATATGTTGAGGAGTTAATTTAGGTACGCATTTAAAATCATTTACCGCATCTGCGTTATGCAGATGGACGATATCGTCCCAACTCACTTTGCGGTTATGAAATGAAATAACATTTTTTCTGTTCTCAAGGCAATTTCGCGCACTTTTAAGAAGATGAGGAGAATCGTAAAAGAACACGATTTCATTGTTAACCGAAAAATATGGTCGATCAGGGGAAACTCCTATCAGGTTAGCAAAATTAACAAAATTTCTCCCCTGATCGCAGACGAAATGGCAAGGATGAAGGCCAATTTTTTGAAGTTGTACAAAGAAGTACGCTAGTGGTTGAGACCAAGGCTCCCCACCAATGCCTTGAACCATAATTGTCATGACACTGTTTGCCGTTCTGGAAGTGCGGTTTTCATCGCCGAAGTCTTCCAGCCCGACAATACAGTCTGTACTTCTAATGTACTGCATATGCGTCTTTAAGGACATTTCGTCACATGAAATTGAGACGAATTTTTGCAATTCAGTGAAGCCACGACTTCTGAATTGCAAAGCCTTAATGCTGCTAGAATTGCAGCCAGGGGAATGGGGCCAACCTGAAACGAGCTTTTGCAAAGTTCGTTCGCTAGGCCAAGTCAAGGACATTTTTAAGCTCCTATACGCAATGGGTGATAGAAAATATACCCCCAGAGCTATGGTTTTTAACTTGTTGTCGTATCGACAACCCCTAACAAGGCGCTTATTATTTCTTAACGAATTCCTTAAACACAACGCAACATGTGAAGGAAGTTCACTACATAGCTCATTCAGATATTCGTCGGAATTTTTCATTTCATTACTTCGGACAGACAAATCGTGTAGTTCCCTACATTCCCGCAACTCTATTTCCTGCAATTTAATTTTTTTTTGGTAGTTTTTCACCTCATTGCGCAAATCCCTATTTTCTGCTAACAATTTTCTCTTCCTAGGGGTCCTTTCACTTAAATATCTTGCGGTTTGACTATGCACACCGCAAGATGAAATTGAAACTTTTTCCCTTCGCTGTGATGACGAAGGAAAAGGATCTAAAATAGAGGAAGTGCCTTTGCATTCCTCTAAATTAAGGACCCCTCCCGAGGAAGCAAACTCTTCTGAAGAAATTGCGCTCGCTAATTTTTCATCATCCGATGAAAACTCTTGTGGTACGAAATCATCCACACCTAATACAATTAAATCTGAACTATCTAAACTAATATTTGCATTGCTCGCAGTGGCTTTATAACTTAAATTTAAATCTGGAACCGCCTTGCGTTCCAGTCTTCTACCAAACTTCATCCTGTCTGAAAAATGTGATGAACAGGCATACAGGGGTTTGCCTACTTGGTTTTCCGCGCCGAGTAGCCGAATCCACTCGTTCCTCCTACACGCAAGTAAAGCACTGTTCACTCAAAATTGGAACGCACAAATGAGGTTATATCTCTTGAAAAAAAAGTACACGATAATATTCTATAGCTCAAACAAAAGAGAATTTATTCAGTTATTCAAATGAGGAAACACCAATTTTATGTTTAACTTGAATGTATCAATTTGCGGACATTTCTCTTGATGCTGTCCATTACTCCTTGAACACCCGATCTAGTGACCTGGGCAGCAAACTTGTTCCACTTAACAAACATTGATCCTGCGTTTTTGATAGCACCACCATTTCTGCGCAATTGGTTTTTAACAGTAACCCAATATTTTTCGATTGGGCGTAAATTTGGGCAATTTGGTAGATTGCTATCTCTCGGCTCTACATCGACACTATTGGCTTGATACCAATTCATTGTTGCCTGTGAATAATGAATGCTCGCCAAATCTGGCCAAAACTTTACTGAAGAACGGTGGTGATCAATAAAAGGCAGTAAAAGTTTCTACAAGCATTCCTTCCTGTATACTTCGGACGTTATAGCGCTCAAAGCCACATATGCCCTACTCTTCAGACCACAGTTGCAAATAGCTTGCCAAATCATCACTTTTTTGGCAAATTTATAAATTTTTTGGTACTAATATTTTGAAAGAACATCGCCCCGTTTCTTTAAAGCACAACACTTTTGTCCTGAGAGTTGTTTAAAGTCAAGCTTAACATAGGTTTCATCATCCATTATAACGCACCCATTAAATTTGCTCAAAATGTTGTTATAAAGTTTACGAGCGCGTCTTTTTGCTATTACACTTTGTTTATCTGAGTGGTTTAGGAATATAATAGCTCGATAGGATTTCCTGCTTTAACGCGTATTCGCCTAGCTGTCAATAAGCTAGTTCCAAATTTTTTAGCGCAATCATTGTCAGATAAAGCGGTATTCTTCTTAATTGAGGCTACAACATTTCTTTTTAGTTTTGAGCCATTTTCGTATTTTTTTTTATTGTTTTTTTCTTCCTTTCAAGGCTTAGGGTGTCCTTGAATCGTTTTATAACTCTGAAAGCAGTAGTTTTGAACAACTTTAATATTGTAGCAATTTTTGATCCTGACCATGTCGGATTTTCTACAAATTTGTTCACAATTAATTTCCAAGCAGCAAACTCCTTCGCGAATAAAACTCACTAATAAAAAGCTAGTTCCACAAAATTTTAACCTGATAAAGGTACATTCATTGCCTACTGATACGCACTTACTATTTTTAATACCTTCAAAAATGACTCTGTAGGGATTGCTGGAGTGCGTACCAATTTTGAGTGAACAGTGCTTTAGAAGTAAAAGAAATGAACGAAGTGAGTTAAGTGAAGTGAGTGAATGAAATGAATGATTTGAATGGATTATATATTATAAAACATTACACATTTAAAACCAAGCATAGTGAAGTGAGTGAATGAAATGAATGATTTGAATGGATTATATATTATAAAACATTACACATTTAAAACCAAGCATCGTGAAGTGAGTGAATGAAATGAATAATTTGTATGGATTAGATATTATATTATACAACATTACACATTTAACCTTCTGCCTGTCTTTTGCTCAAAATTGCATCCATAATTCACGGACAAAATATGAAGAAATGTTGCAAATAAATCACAAACGAAAATATTAAAGTCACTAATCGAGTTTTATTCGATTTGTTATTGGGTTGTAAGCGCGATTAACACTAAATAGCACAAGTAGAAGGGCGCACAAAGTCGCTCCATCGTTTTTTTAATTCCAGGCAGAAGATTAAAACCAAACATCGTAAATGATTGCGAAGTTCAATTATTAAATTATACATTTACATTTTGTCGTCGTAGAAAACGTATGTCATATGTACCATTCAATTTAATAGCACATACGAAAATCTTTTTCGCAGGCGGCAATTTGAATGTTTAGCCAAATAAAAATGATTGCAAGCATAATATATTGCATATTTTACAAATAATCACCCTGTACAACCCATATCTGATTACAATCACAGGTACTAACTAGTGCATAGGCTTGTAGGGAAATACCGTTTTATGTATTCTTCAAATAAGCACTTTTGTTCACTTAATAATAATCTGGCATTCATGCGGTAACATATATAAGAAATTATGAGCATATACCGAAGAATAAGTGCAGTTTATAGTACAACAAAAACACTCACAGCGTATTTCATTACATTACAAATGCATAATATTTACAGAAAAGAAAAAATATTTCTAGTCATATTTACAGAAAACAAAAAATATTGCTAATCATATTTACAGAAAATAAAAAATTACTTAGAAAAGCAACTGGCATTCAGTGCACACCAAATTTAAACTATATTTTATATAATATGTATTCTAAACCATCACCATTTTTTGATGATTATCTGATTTTAATTTCACCTTTTTATTTCCGTGGTTCACTTTGATCACAGCTTTGCCAATTTGAAATGGAGCGAATGTGTTCTTTAAAAACTTGAAAGAATTATATGACTTTATAAATTATATTTTGTTTTATTTGATTTTTCTTAATATTACAAATCTCAAATATATAGAATATAAGTTACTGTATATCGTGCGTCGAGATTTGCTGAGTAACCGAACAGTTATATGGTGGTCCCGGGTTCCTTTATCATCACAGTCGTCAGCGCTGTATCAAAATAGCCGCACACGGGAACAGCCTGCACATGAACATATGTATGGCAAGCTTTGGGAAAACGTTTGCTCTAAAAAACACTTTACCGTAGGAACACCATTGGAGCGTATAGACGTATGGGCGCACGGCGTAAATACGCTGTCGAAATACGTTAAGACGTTGCCTTGCTCACAATTCTAGCACAATAGGAATAGGAATATATTTGTTTATAGCACTGGTATGACTAAGAACTCGCGACATAGCAAACCGTTTGGCACTACGGATTTAAAAACACAACACAACAAAACAGCCTCCGGCGTTGGGCTAAATTAATTTAAAAACATTTTAAATTACAAACAAATTACTTACAGCGTGGCCTCCCGCGGAAATCGATGAACACTTTCAGCTCCCTTGCAGCCGCAAACACACTTTCTAGTCATGATGCTGGAAAAAATTGCGTTTCGCCTTTGGAAATTCAAACAAGAATACCATTTGAATTTCATTACCAACTGACATTGACTTGTGGTGAATATATATAAGAAAGGCAGAGTTGCTCTTGAATAAAAAACGAAATAATTTAAATTTGTTCATAAATTTTGGTAAAAACCAAATAATTTATGAGAATTTTATTTAGCTTTCTTTTCTCTGGTTATACCAACATAAAAAGTAAGCGATTCCTTTATAAAATCGTCTTAAATTACGTTTAAGAAATTCATAGAAACTGCAATTTTTTCAGAATTTTTCACGTACACGCAATCCTGCCACTAGTGTCCGGCCATCGTGGTGAGCTCAGTTTTAAACGTGAACAACAAGAATTTGACGGTTCTTGTCATACAGAATCGACGCCTGGTTGTCAAAGAGTGGCGCTACTTAGGATTTACTTTGATGCAAAGTATACTCTAAGTAGCGACACTCTTTTTTCGAGCTGTCAGTGGTACATTAGCGGCCTTTAGACGGTCGCACATGTTTGCAATCATGTGCGATGGGGGAAATGTGCGATGAGCGTTTACACGGTCAAACATGTGCGCACACTTCAGTTGTCTCGCTGCTGCCAACGAAGCAACATGGTATGCACTTTCGCATCAATTTCTTTAAATTTGCATAAAAGCACCTCTATGCTGCGTTTCTTTTAATTTTTATTTTTATAATCTTCACCTTTTACTTCTCACAGTTCGGGATTGTGTCTATACACCTCAAAGAACTCCTTCCACAATATTTCATTTTTTTTGCGACGCCATCCTCACTGCTCGCTGTCCACCGATCGAATGAAAAAATGCACTATGTGTGTCATAGTATAAACACAACCAAGTCGTCGTGCGAATTTATACGCAGCGAAAAATTACGCAGTGCGTCGTCGTCGTGAAAATACGCACAGTAAAACAGAATGATGCGACATTCGCATCAGCTATTATTTCTGCAAACACACAATTGCCTTTTATTTTGAGCGAATGAAATCAACATGAATTCGATAAGTCGAGAAAACGAGCATATGGGTACGTCGTTATTGTTGTCCTTTGAGGGCGGTTAATCTTAATGTGTATATAGGTTACAGACAATCACGATGTTGTCACAAACTATTTCTCGAGCGGCAAGAAACAAGGTCTGCTGTCATTATTCAATTACGCCAAGGAAAGTCTGCTGCCGACGCACAAGAAGTCCTTCTGAAGGTGCAATGCAACACTTACTCCCTCGAGAACCGCTGGCGAGATTCATTAGACTGCGCGATTAAAAGCAATTTGTATTAAGACACATACCTGGCTAAGGATTTTTTTATTATTATTTTTTTGTAATAAGCAGCGTGTTTACAAAACAAACATGAGATTCGAATACAGACCACTACAGATACCAAAATACGCCTTCGTTGCCATGTCCACGAACAAACCTGTCTCGACCACGCCCGGTATGAGCAGCAAATCTTCATTCACCGCCTTTCAGTCGTAAACCGTTGTCGGCTCAAAGTGCCAGTCAAGTATGAAGTTGCCATTGTCCGTGACGCACGGCCCCGCCTTGGCTACCGCCATGCATGGCCGCAATGCGCTGCCTTATTGGCACATATGCCATGGGCACCACCTCGATCGGAATCCCCTTCTTGTACTGTTCGCCCAGGCGCTGCGAGTTCTTGGTGTAGTCCGCTATGACAATAAGCTGCTTCGCGCAGGCGGCCACTATTTTCTCCTGAAGCAGACAGCCGCCGCCGCCCTTGATCAGTACCATGTCGCTATCGACCTCGTCGGCGCCATCGATGGCCACGGCCAGCTTTGGATGCCGGTCCAGATCGCCCAGCTGATGCTCGACAATCGGCTAATGCGCCTGAAAGCTAGTGGGCACGCACACCACCTCCAGTCCCTTGGAGCACACCCGCTCGACGGCAAACACTACCGGGACACTAACGGGCGTATTGTTATATGCGCAAACTTGATTTGTCCAGGCGACGACTTTTGCTACTTTCGGGGCAGCAATATTAGCCAAATTCCTTCACGGCAGCACAAAATCGGCTCCACCTGCAACTCTAATCAGAAGCGCAACTGCCAGTGCGGGCACGATTTCTTTCGCTGCTCGGTCAATTAGGAGCTCCGTCTTGTCCATTTTCTAAAACATACGCAAGGGAAAGACAAAATAGATTATTTGGCACAATTTTTTATTAAAATTTGAACCACTTACAAATTTGCAACCTCAAAAAACCACAAATCACAAAATTTTACCACAATTTTTCGTTTGTTTGTTTTTTCGTTTTTCACCGCTGACAGCTGCACACGACGACTGCGACCAAATTAGAATTTGTTCTATCGTCGGACGACCGGTCGTCGGTCGAATATCGCAGTCGTCGTCGTTGTGGGCAATCACATTTACTGCTGTGAGTTTTAATTTTGACAGCGTACGTTCGCTGCGTAAAAATCGCACGACGACTTGGTTGTGTTTATACTATCACACAGCCGTTTACACGGTCGCACATGTGCGTCGCGCCGACAGAAAAATCAAAAAATTTTGATAACCGTCGCACATGTCCGACGACACGAATTTCTTGCGTTTACACGGTCATTCTTCTCGTCGCGCCGCACATGATTGCGCACATGTGCGACCGTCTAAAGGCCGCTATTAAGTCTGTTTGACCGTGTTACCCCGATGCGATTTTCTGTTGGTTTTGGTAGTAAATTTAATACCTAATTTTCTTACTACTTTTCCGAAACAAGCAGTAAGCATTTGTTTGTGAAAATAAATATCTTTAGATAGATGCGTTTTTGTAGTAGTTATTCAATAGGTGTCAATATAATTAACTGAAACAGAAAAGATTTGAATAAAAATTTTGAAATTGTTTTTTGTGTAGGCAGTTTGATTATGTAAACATTGAACATTCGGAATAAATGTCAATGTAATTTTGCTCCAAGAATTTTATTTAAATATAATTGTCTGTATCTTCATAAATCTAAATAAGCACTAAAAATGTGTTTACCAACAAATATTAATGTACAGCATTCATATGCACGATTTTTAAATCGGCATGCATTTGAGTTCGGAACGCATTTGAGTTCAATTGAACATTTCTGTACCTATGGCTGAATATTTAAATGTAGCTGAAGTGGTTAAAATATTTCAAAATATAATGAAAACTTTTGGAAAAGTATCCATTTAGCAACATTTCTATACTCAACATGTGTATCAAAAATATCAACTCTACATCAACTTCAATTGCCACCTTCACCACAGAATGCGAAATAGACGAATAGACGAAGACAAAGATGTCGTTGTTTACAAAATTTTGTTAACAAATGTGCATCGCCGGCAACGATAATCGCGAGTCTGTCGCACTTGCTCCGTCAAACGCTGCATAAAGGTAGTGTCCCCCACCCACCAGCAACAGCACCGGCGTCGCAGTGGGGCCCGAGGCTGCTGCTTGAGTTGGTCACGCTGGAGGAGTTGTCCGCAATGGAGCGTGGTCCGGTAATGGTGTGTGCTCACAATTATACACTGGCGGCCGTGCAGCGCTACATACCGCGATCCAATAAAAACCACACCCAATGATCAACAATTTGGAGTGCAATTGGTACACCGTATTGGCCGTCGTAGTGAGTCGCACTGAGTCGTCGAAAAATGACAAATGTGAACACTTGCCGCTGCGTTTGTCGAAAAATATGGCACCTGTACCAGCATCCGCAAAATGTCTGATGGATGGCAAAGTGGTGCTGGCTTTCGGAGGAGATCGTAATCTTTTGGTGAACGTGTACTGCAACGAGTGTTAATAGTAGTGCCCAGCAGCCTGACAATTGGGAGACGAAGATCAACAAATGGCTGAAGGGCGAACGAATGTATGGCTTTGTGGTTGGCGGAAAGCGCCCGCTTGCCACCTACTCGCGGCAGCATCATGTGCCCTTCGTCATTGTGTCGTACGAAAGTCTGCTCGGTCACGTGGCAGAGTTCCAGCAACTCAAGTTCGACCTGTTGATATGCGACGAGGGACATCGTCTCAAAAATCAATCGACCAAAATCTGCACTGCCTTGCGCGATCTAAATATACAGCGACGCATTGTGCTGACCGGTACGCCGCACAGTGCTTCGACTCCATACAAAATTGCGGCAAAAATAGAAGGAGTACGTGAAATTCGCTGAAAATTTGCAGTCTAAGTCATTTTGGGCTGCTGATTTCAAAATTTGTGTTTGTTTCAAAAAAAAATATATAGTTAAAAAAAATCGAATATATATGGTTATATATTATCTTGTCATCACAGAGCCCAAACCGCTGGAGCTATTATGATGAAATTTGGTCAAAAGTTGTATTTTAGAAAGTCAACCCTTAAAAAGAAGCGATTTCGAAAACGTCGACCTGGAAAGGGCGGAAAGGGGGTGGTGAAGCTTATATAGACGGACATTGTTTTTTGGTCGGATTGTTTAAAAATTATGTATATGTATACTAAAAAAGCAATAACAAAATACATATCTTAGCGTTTTTCTAAATTCGATATTTAAAGGGTAGAAAGAGGGCGGTAAAGTTGCTAAAAGGATATAGTTTTTGTTTATTAGATATTCGTAGAGCTTAACATGGAGATGAGGCAGGTGAATATGCAATGCAGCTCAACCTATAACGGCTAGACTATTCTTCAAGACTTATTCTTCAAAATTGGACCTTCTTCAAAGTTATACATTCCTCCTTTTTTAGAATATATTAGCGTTAAATCACATTTGAGCTAACAAATTTCATAATAATAAAAAAAATTTGGATTATATGGCTCATAATGGGTTAAATATGCGTACTAAACCTATTTTTTATAAAAAAACATTCATAATTCGTTGCATTGTCTTAGTTAAACATTTTAATCGCAATTTTAACTCAAGCGATTTCTATACAAAAATCAACATTAGTAGTTTCGAAAAAATTGAATATTTTCCAAAGGCGCAAAAAGACGCAGAATTTTTTTTACGGATTTAAGAGAAGAAAGTCCATCCAAAAAGGGTCATAAAAAGGATTTACGCCAGTTCACGCCATTCGATATTAATTGCCTTTCTAAATTTGGTTCTTTTTAATTTTCATGGGTTAAAAAACATTCATTTTTTTTAATTCGTACAAAAAAAATTATTTATGTTAAATAAAAAAAAAATGATCAGTGGTCTCGCTCCTATCAATTAAGTTTTAATATTAAAATAAATTGGAAGCCTATCTACAACAACACATTTTCTACCATTTTTTTTATACAAGCACCTAAATTTCATTTTTCCCCTTCATAAATTTTTGTAAAAATATATCCGACTTTGACAAGCTATATCTCCGAATCTCGACAATTTTTCGATAAAGTATTTCGGATCCAGCTTAATTTAACAATTTCCTTTAACATGATACTATTTTTGTCAAAATCCGCGATAATTTTTTTCTTATTTTTGTCCACTCTCGAAGCACTGTGCGCCGGTTCAAAACGACCTGCAGAAACTCTTTGCTTTGGCAGATTTCGTGAATCCTGGCATTCTTGGCAGTGCACAGGAGTTCCGTCGTCTTTACGAAGTGCCGCTGCAGCAAAGCCAAAGCCCCGATGCAGCGCAGGAGGTGAAAGAGTTTGCTGCTGAGCGTACACGAGAATTGAACCTCATTTCAGAGGAGTTTCTGCTGCGCCGCCTGCAGACGCTGAACCGTCAATACTTGCCCAAGAAGCGTGAGTATATCTGCTTCTTGCGGCCCTCCGAGCTGCAGCAGTTCATACTGCAGAAGGCGTTGGACTTGTATGCCAAGCGCAAGGATAGCATTTTCAAGGACCTCAGCCCACTTCAGATCATTACTGTGCTTAAGAAAATCTGCAATCATCTGTCATTGGTGAATTGATGCAGTGGGAGCACTACAAGGCGCCATTTCAGCCCAACTTTCTGAAGGTAGAATGCGCCGCGCTTTTGTTAAAACATCATAACTAATTTATTTGAATTTTACAGGAAGCTTGCCTGGACAATGCGAGCGAAAACCTGCTGTACATCTTTGCAAATCAAACAGAGCTCACCTGAGCACTTAATACAGTTGTTAAATATTTATGTTTTTATGTATAACGCGGGAATTGCGTTTTGGTTTACAAATTTCATTTTTTAAAGACCCATTGAAGCCAAAATACAATGTCGCATCGTAGTTGCAATTCTCGGTTTACAGTATTGGCCCAGTTTTGAAGATCTAAATGCAAACTGTTAGAGTTTGCAGTTTTCATAAATTGTTACTGTCGCTGCTGTAACATGTTGCATACGATCCTTATACCCTTAGAGTAAGCAGCCAAAACATTTTGCTGCCACTGACGATGTGCTACAATAGTGTTATAATACGATATTATAGTGTTTTTTTACGATTCTACAATGAAATTGTAAAATAACAAATTGTTTTGCAATTTCCACACCACCCAGGGGTATGCAAAATGGCGCGTTACCGATTTTTTTTGGGTGTTCGGTTCCCCAGTAGGCATATTTTCACCCTTACATTTAAAAATAATATTGTGCATATATACATATATACATAGTAGTTAAATATCTAAATAATAATTAAATAAATAAATATATATTATGTACAAAATTAGACTGCTACTACAAAACTTTATCACAGTGAGCTGGCGCAAATCTAAACAAAGTGGTGGGGAAAGGAAAATATAGAAGGTACTATTTTAAGTTAACTTTGAAATCGCCTTGAAAAAGTTATAAATAAAAATAAAATTTAGTAAGCAACAATGTTTAAATACCCTAGCCTTTTTAGAGCGACAGACAGACATTACTGAGTTATATTAGTTTTTAAAAATGTACAAGCTGATATATAAAATCAAAACTATCAGACAAGAGCGGACACAACGGACGGACGCCCCAAAGGGAAGTGCAACTCAATTTATTGGTGCGTAACACGGATCAATTTACGACACCTGAGGTTTGTAAATTTCTTTACTTTCACTTCCCTGTTAAATGCTTTTATTTCAAAATATGTTCTGATCCTTACGAAGAGGGCTTTCAGAACATCTGGATTGCAGTTACTGCAACAAAAGTATGGCTTTATATCACCCATTTTGCCCAGAAGGGCTTCACTCAATCCAGTTAAGTGACAAACTGAATCAAAATTTTGACGAAAGCGACAATTTACTACATGGGCTGAAAAGTCTTTGGCCTGACATAGAGATGGCGCCAAAAATTAAGAATTATTGTGTTGTACATGGAAAACCATCCTTAACTTAGATTCTGTCAAAGTTTCATGACATTTGGTTGACTCGTTTTCAAGTTATTGCTTTCGAAGTGACGCTACCTCTGAATTTTTGTAAACAATGGAAAAAAGTGAATTTCGTGTTTTGATAAAACATTGCTATTTGATGGGCAAAAATACAGTGGAAACAAAAGCATGGCTTGATAAATGTTATAATACATCTGTATTTTTGCCCATCAAATAGCAATGTTTTATGAAAACACGAAATTCACTTTTTTCTATTGTTTACAAAAATTCAGAGGTAGCGTCACTTCGAAAGCAATAACTTGAAAACGAGTCAACCAAATGTCATGAAACTTTGACAGAATCTAAGTTAAGGATGGTTTTCCATGTACAACACAATAATTCTTAATTTTTGGCGCCATCTCTATGTCAGGCCAAAGACTTTGCAGCCCATGTAGTAAATTGGAGAGTAATGTAATGAATTGTGTTGGGGGTCGCACAAGACAACACTTATCATATTGTTTTTCTAATGAGAATAAGAATTCCTCAGTGACAACTTCATCTCCAAAATAAGGTAAAGGCTCCAAGCAGTTATGGAGTTGATACAATTTTAAATATATATAGCCACATACATAGTGTAGAGTATTTCTTTTCAAGAAAATTGATGCATCTACATGAATATCAACTTGCACATTTTCGAAAACTGAAATGCCAGGTCTTGGTAAACTTTGAAAATTTTGCCAAGAATTATCCTGGACCAAAACGTCGTTACAAACGTTTTGCACTACATTTACGGACATATTAGTAGACAAAAGAGGTGATGGCTCACAATTTCCCTTCGTTATAACATTAACGTATTGCAGTCCCCAACATTTCTTAAACAGACACGAGAACATGTATGGGGTGATACTCGCGCTGTTTCCACCCCCTCTTCTTATTGTCCCAAAAAATGTTCGAGTACGTCTTGACTCAGTTTCCTGGTCATCAGTCCGGGAAAACCTTTCCGTGACAATGTACCCCACAATCGTCTTAAGGGGGTCTCCTCATCAGTAGCTTGGAAAAAAGGTAGTTTTTCAGGATTTTTTTTGAACATGAGAACAACAAGAGAAACAAATAATCTTTTGCATATTTTTTAACATACGTTTATTCAACAAAAAAAAGTTTATGTAATTTCAAAATAAATAAAAATGGCCGATTTATGAACAATCTTGCGCAGCAGCTCGACGCGGAGAACTCAAACTCCGTGCAAGACTCAGCCCGTAATTTTTACCTGACACAAGAAATTGAAATACTTTTTTATTCAGAAGGCTTTCCTGCATAGTATAGACTATTATGGTGCTTAAAAGATGTAATTTAAATATTTTTGTCATTCTTTAAAAAAGTACTCGATTTTTCGGCCTTGTATTTAAGTAAGCGCGTTAACTACATTGTAAAATAAAAATCTTTTAGAAAATTTTTTTAGTTCAGTCTATGCACAATTAAATAATCTAAAAAACAGTATCTTACTTGTATACATAGCTTTTATGGTTTATTTTAAATCGTGCACGGAATTAAAAAAAAATGGTTTTCAGAACGTGGGCTGTAAAGTTTTCACTTGGCTCGCGCTTGCCCCGCGCGAGACTCTCCCCGAACCTGTAACTCCTAAACTAGTTTGAGTTGAACTCTCAAACTTTGCAAGAATATTCTCAGATAAAAGTTCTAACGATTGAAACAAAAAAAAATAATCGATTTTTTGAAACTGACTGATGAGGAGACCCCCTTAAAGCGTTTATATTAAGAAGCCAGCCATTAATATAAGAGAAGGTATTCGTAATATTTTTACCTTCTCTATCACAAACAATAATTGATTTTAAAAGGGTTTCGGCTTCATTCAAAAAATTAATTTAATCCATACATCCAGAATATGCTCTTCGCAAAGGTGGGGTACAAACAATGCTGCAATGCAATAAATCGTTAAAAAATAAAGCATATTCTGCCGTATTTATGAAAGTAGCAGCTCTGGAAGGCGGCACCTTTCCAGAGCTATACAGCAACGATTAAGCGATGTGAAACTGGGAGAGTAAGCCGATTTTTGTGCGTTTTTTGCAATTCACGTACACAGTCCGTGTGTGTTGGCAGTGATCAACTCTTCACTGTGTCTGCTCTTTTCCCGATATTAGGGATTAGGGGTTCCTTACAATTATTTGCTTTTTAAAGTATGTCATCATATCATTAATTTTCTGAATTAAATGCCAACACATGAACTTTTTTGGTTTAATTATGTAAATATTAATGAAAAATATACCAAAGAAAACAAAGCTAAATGCATTGAATATGACGGGGTCAATTGTCGTCCTTTGTATTTCGCATTTCTTCATTTAGCGAATCTCTAACGATCAGGTATGTTTTTTTGCTAAATGCTGTAGTTTGACCGCAGGGTTGTTTTTTTGAATGCAGCTTATAAAGTCTTAATTTAATTGAATTAAAAGCATACCCAAAGATTATTTTGACGCTTTTGGACAATAATATATTTTTCTACTCAATTTTGTACAAACGTATTACGAAATGGCACCAAAAATATACAAATAAAAAGATAAATTTCTTTGGTCACAAAAAATGACTCACACCAGCTACACTGGCAATTTGAAATGAACTAGAACAACAACCCCGTTTTAGAAATTTATATGGAGGAAAAAGTACGTTCCTGATCAAGCTTGGGCCCTACTAGTAGGCCCCAAGGTTGCAATTTTGCAATAATATTAGTGTAATTCTGTGCATGTGTTTCTACCGGCTCTCCCAGTTTCACATCGCTTAATCGTTGCTATACAGTGCGAACATTGCTGAGGCTACAGCGTTACTGAATACCTGAGCAGCTAATCGCACACGCATCTTTTCAAAAATTGATGGCTTAATATGCTCTGAAGATAACTTATGTAAACATTTAAAATCGTTATCTATCTCTGCGTTTCGCAGGTGGACGAAATCATCCCAACTAATACTACGATTTAAGAAACTTACGAAATTTTTCCTATTTTCAAGGCAATTTCGCGCACTTTTCAGAAGGTGAGGAGAATCGTGGAAGAACACGATTTCCTCATTATTAACTAGAAAATATGGTCGATCAGGGGAAACTCCTAACAGATTAGCAAAATTAACAAAATTTCTCCCCTGATCGCAGACAAAATGGCAAGGATGAAGCCCTATATCTTGAAGTTGTGTAATAACTTCAAAAATATATTTCTTCAAAATATGCGCATTGCACGTACCGTGTACGAAGAAGTACGCTAGTGGTTGTGACCAAGGCTCCCCACCAATACCTTGAACCATTAGTGTCATAACACTGTTCGCCGTCCTGGAAGTGCGATTTTCGTCGCCAAAATCTTCCAGTCCGACAATAGAATCTGTACTTCTTATATATTGCATATGCGTCTTTAGGGACATTTCATCGCATGAATTGAAATAAATTTCTGTAATTCAGAAAAGCCACGACTTCTGAATTGCAATGCTTTTATGCTGCTAGAAGTGTAGCCAGGGGAATATGGCCAACCTGAAACGAACCGCTGTAAAGTTCGTTCGTTGGGCCAATACAAACATTTTTTTAAACTCCTATACGCAATGGGTGAAAGAAAATATACCCGCAGAGCTATGGTTTTTAAACTAACGTCGTATCTACGACCTCTACAATTTCTGTTAGTATTTTTAACACTATTCCTTACACATATGGCTACATGCGAAGGTAGTGTGCTACATAGCTCTTCTAAAAATTCATCAGAATTTTGGTCATCTTCAGTACGGACGGACAAATTCTGTAATTTTAATTCCTCCAGCTCTATATCTTTAATTTTTAACTCCCTTCTTAATCTTTTCACCTCATTGCGCAAATTCCTATTTTCTTCTAAAAGTTTCCTTTTTCTAGGAGTCCCTTCACTTAAAAATCTGTCGGTTTGGCTTTGCACACCGACAGCTGAATAAGAAGGAAGATCCGAAGGAAGTGGATCTAAATTAGAGGAAATGGCTTTGCATTCCTCGAAATTAAGGGACTCCTCTGAGGAAGCAATCTCTTCTGAAGTGATTGCGCTCGCTTTTGTTTCATCGACTGATGAAAACTCTTGTGGAATAAAATCATCCACACCTAGCTCTATAAAATCATTTTCTAAGCTACCTATATCAAATTCGGCACTTCTCACTGTGAGTAAGTTATTTAAATTATTACTACTTAAATTTAAGTCCGGGACAGCGTTCGGTTTCAGGCGCTTTTTCAACCGCATCGCTTCCGAAAAATGCCTTGAGCAGGCATAGAGCTTGCAAGAAGGTGTGGGCTCTTCTACACCGAGAAGCCGAATCCACTCATTTCGCCTACAGAAAAGAATAAGTGAATAAAAGTGATTCGTGCATGAATGGATGAACAAGTGAATTAAGTAAAGTAAGTAAGTTAAAGTAATAAGTAAATTAATGTTAGGAATGGAATAATAAATGGAAATGTTAACAAATTATGAAATAACGTATGTATGTGCAATAAAAAAGCAAGATTGTGCGCATCACCAAAAGAATTAGTAAATTTTTTAGTACATAAAAAATACCCACAGGAAAAAGTTGTTACATAAAGCACAAAAATACAAAATACAATTAAAAACCAAAAACAAAACAAGAACCACACATCCACAGTATAATTTACTATAAAGCAAAAAAATAAAAAATGTAATTGAAAACAAAAAAAACCAAATAAAAAAACCAATTAGCATTCACAACCATCACCATAATTTGAATAAATTGGTTTTAATTTCACCTTTTTTTACAGTGCTTCACTTGGGCGTAACCTGCCCATTTTTAACGTTGCTGAAGAGCGTTCTTTAAAAATTAAAAAAAATAATGTAATAATGTTATATACTAGTGTGCTAACATTTTTTCAAAAGTCATAAATATTTTCTTCTCTTATGAAGAATAACATTAACACAAAAGTACATTTTTACAATATAAAAAATCGTACGAAAATATCCCAATAAAAATAATAATTAATAATATAATAACAAAAAGTATGGAACATAAAGAGTGTGCATCACGTACAAGCAAAAATGAATGCGGGTGCGGATATCGCCACCCGTTTTCATTATGCGGGGGGTAGACAACAAGAGGAAACACTTGAAATGACAGCACAATGCTCTGAGCGCAAATCATAGAAACACGAATGCCGCTCAATTGTCCGAAGAGGAGGAAGACGATGTGCTGTTGTTCTTGTTGTTGCGCTGGCGAAAAGCTGAAATTGTAAAACGATTTATATTTTCTGGCTGGCTTTTGTTCTTCTTCTATAAGCCTGCACGGCGTCGCATATGCGCGTGAACTCACTGCTGACTGTAGTGTACGCAAAATCATAGAAAAGAAAATAAAATATGGCTGGCATGGCGACCTATATGATCGCTACAGGCAATTAAAAAATAAATAATAAGTAAACAAAGATAATTAAATAAAAATGGAATTGGAAAGAAAAGAAAACGTTTTATTAGCCCGTAATAATTTTCCGTCCCGTTCTTTGGAACTTTTCTTACGGCCCACATATAATGCTTATTTAAAAGAACTAAAATAAGAAAATCTAATATTGTAAATTATGGTCACATTATTCGCCATGGAACCATTCAGGTGTAGAATATTTAAACTATTTTTAGACGTAGGCATGCCGTAATAACATTTTTCTTATGACAAAATACTTGTCTTATTATTTATTTCTTTATTTAGTGCTTTAGTATTGCTTTCGCCCTATTGAAATTCAATAGACCTATTATATTATGTTTTTCCATACAATCTTTTAACCCTTAAGTCCACTTAAGCGTTTATTGTTTTTGGCCACAGAAATAAAAATCACGAGAGCACTGGGGCTGCCACTGCGGCGAAGTCCCAAACTTCGCATTGCCTTTTTATCGCGGTTAAGCCTAGGCGTATACGGACACTCAGGCCTCACACGCAGCACAGCTCAGCGTAGTTCAATTTTTTGTAAATAATGCAGTACCATATGACAGCGTATACAGCGACATAGTCGTGTGCGACGGAGAGACGTGCCTGCGCACAACTGCGTCGCGTTGTAGTTGAAATACAGTTTCCTACGCGCAGCCGACACGTTCTCTTGCAAAAATTTAAATTTAAGAACAAATTGAAAAAGTGCGTGGACAGCCAATATTACACTCAAATTATATTATATAGGTTATATTTCAAAGTCTGATTCAGACAAATAACTCATATTACTGGGTTTATGGAATGAATACGAAACACATGTGCTGGTTTTCCGAGATTCGTATACGCTGTTCAAACATTTGCTGCGTAATACCACAGAATAAACAGTATACAGAAGGCGCATCTGAAATAATTTTGCGATTTCATTTCAGACGCGGGCGGGAAGCAACAAAGGTGAGGAAAATGTAAAGGGAACCGAGAGAGTAAGCGCGAATTGATGTATTGTATACGCATAGATTCGATTTTTTTGGGCTTTATTCTCATTTCGACAACAACACGCAATGTTGTTGCGGCTGGCTTGCGCAGCAAGCCAGCTTGGCTTTACTCGTGCACATTGAAAGTGGTTGATTTGGCAAAGCAATCGCCAAGGCAAATTCAATAGGTAGTTGCAGCATTCTTTGATAATTAGCACAACATTGTAGCAATAGTTTTCCACTTATTATCACTTTCTTAATGCGTCTTGGTTGTTTCAATATTTAACACATATATTTCATTGTAGCCATTTGTACTTTTTACAACTTCTATTTTACAAGCAGACCAAAAGAACTTATAAAATCCATTGAATTTTGGTTTTTCTCGTAGTGCTACCACCTTATGTGCCTTGGCGATCGCTCAATCAATTTTTCTATGTTCTTGTTTGCCAAAAAGCAAGCGGTGAGCGAGCACGAGCCAGCACCAACATGCAAGCGCAGTGTTGCCGTTGTGCGACTAAAGTGTCAAATTGGCTCTTTTTGGAAACCGATGCCACCTGACACCGACTTTTTAAAATTAGGCTTATTTTGACACTTTTCATCAAAATCTTGCGACTTTTGCCCCCTTTTTTTGATCAAAAAGTTTATACAGTTGCGGTCAAAATAATAGTAGTACGCGTACAACCAAAAGAAAAATAAGAAAAAATAATCTGCTTTTTTTTACAAATATTTTTTTTGTATTTTTTTTAACAAGTTATATATGTTAACAATGCAATCATAAAAGAAAACTTAAGAGTTAAACTCAGTTTGGTTTGATTTAAATTAAATGCGTCAAAAGCTCCAAAATATGGACGGTCAAAAAAATAGTAGTTCGCTTTACTTTCATAAAAATGAAGCAACAATTGTGTTTCATTTTAAAAGATTTTGTGGTTAAATAGTAATAACGTAATGTTTCTTCAAATTAATATTTAGTTGCGTGACTGTTGTTTGGCTATTACTGCAGCACAGAGCCGATCCATTGAAATAACCAAATTTTCATATCTTTCTCTAGGGGCGTGGTCTACTGCTTCTCAAAGTTAATTATTATTGAAAAGATTATTGTGAGCAACTGCTCTCTTCACGTCACACCACAAATTTTTAATTATATTGAAGTCTGGTGATTGTGCGAGCCATTCTATAACCCTAATCCTGCTCTTGCGAAGCCCCTTTCGTGCGACCATTCTTGTATGCTTTAGGTTATAATCCTGTTGGAAGACCCAAAGCATTGGCGTTTTTTCACGGACATACGGTAGCACGATTTCCTGCAAGATTCGTACACATACACATCGATCCATCGTTTTCTTGATCAAATAAATAGCGCCACCTCCATAAAACGTAGGACATGCATTTATTTATTCAGCATGTCTTACGTTTTATGGAGGTGGCGCTATTTATTTGATCAAGAAAACGATGGATCGATGTGTATGTGTACGAATCTTGCAGGAAATCGTGCTACCGTATGTCAAATAAATAGCGCCACCTCCATAAAATGTAAGACATGCATTTATTTATTGAGCATGTCTGCCATTTATTGCCACAAGGGTTGTCGCAGTAGAGGCTTTAAACCGGAATGCGGCTCGGTGAATCGGTTCACCAATGATAAATGGTTGTTGCAGTTTACCGCAAACTACAATGCGGTGTTTGATGCTTGGTATGATGAGCACGAGAAAGGCAGAATAAAATTGGCATCTGACAAAGCAAGTCGTAAGCATTTAATTTATATATTCGAGTATAAATGGTATACAAAGCTGAATCACTTGATGACACTTTTTTTTTGGCTGTGACACTTTTTTTGCGACTTTTAAAAAATTTTTTAGCGGCAACACTGTGCAAGCGGCACATCGCTTTGTTGCCCAACAACAACAACCACAGTGTGTGGTGCGCGGTCGCAGCTTCTCAGCTCACGCTCTCGCGCTCTGTGCGTTCTCATCCCCTTTACTGCTTCCCCCCGCATCCACAAACGGGTCGTACCGCTGGAACCCGCAAAGAAAATTTTCTTTACACCAGATGCGCATTCTGTATATTGTTTGTTCTGTGGTAATACAGTTGAATTTGCGTTGCGCTGTTCTGTGCTGTGTTGCGCGGCCTGCGTCTCCGTATACGCCTAGGCTAACACTTTTTTTAAAGGTTTAAAGTTACTCTAGCTCGAGAATTATTTGGCCATTCCAGTGGAATATAAGGCTAACACTTTAAATAATTTTAACACAACAAATACTTACAGATATTGATTTGACTCCTCTGGAAATTGGTGCAGTCCCCCACCTTCCTTGCATCCAGAGACACATCTTCTAGGCATTGCGCTGCAAAAATATGGAAATAAATTAGAAAAATCGGTATAAATTAATAAAAATATTTCGTACTTACAAAATTTTGTCGGATGCAGCCAACGTTTGTTCAAAAATATAAACGATGAATTTGAAATTGCAACTGACAAAGACTTGTGGTGAATATTTTTTGCCGGGCAGAGTTGCTTTTGCAAAACATTGGAAATTAATTAAAATTGTTTCATAATTCTATTTGGAAGGCAATAAATTGTTTAGATAAATATTTAATTTTTTTCCCCCTACTCATGCCACCATAAAAACTCCGTGTCCGAAATATAAAATCGTTTTAAACTACACTTAACAAATTCATGACTTCTACAGTTTCACAGGGTTTGTCAAGTGCACGTAACCCAGAAAGTTAATGTACTTATTCACCACAGTGACCGTTTTACACGTGAACAACAACAATTTGACAGGAGCCTTCAGAAAAAATCGACGCCCGGTTGTCAAAGAGTGTCGCTACTTAGGATTTACTTTGAGTTCATGCTTCCTTTTGCCAGTGATGACGTCAAAGTAAATCAAATCAAAGTAAAAGGATTTACTTTGGATCATGGTACAATAACAAGGTATGCCAGATAGGGAGAGTACTCTTCATGTACTATGAGATGTGAATGTCAAACGACAAAAATCAGAGGTGCTTATGAATGGGAGTAGTGCGCAGGGCTGCACAGAAAATACTGAAAAGCATACAGTTTTTACAATACACAGAAAAACTTTAATAGCTATCTTTTTCTTTGCAAAAAGTATAAAAATGCTCATATTTCCGCCAAAAATAAGTTTTGGACGTAAATAACATGTCCGGTACAAATTCGTTATGTTATTGTCTTCAACAGTTTTTTTATTAGAAGTTGTTTTTTAAGTTAATTTTCTTTGATTTTTTTGTTTAAAAACTTGATTCTGAAAAAAATTCTGCATTTGAAAAACAAGCTTTTCACATTTTCAGGTACGCAAATATCTTTGCTACTTTGTAGTAGCATTTCTCTTAGTGCGTGCTTCTGCACAACGCACACGAATTTCCCGGCATTATTAATTCACACAGACGATTTTGAATTTAAAAATGTTCAACACTCAATCACTTCTTGAAATGAAAAGCACAGAATCACAGCAAGGCGAAAAAGTTCCCAAAGCACAAATTAAAAATAACGGCATAAAATGTCGTCATAAGTCGGCGGAACATGCATGAAAAGAGAAAAAATAAAAAGTCTTGCTTCGTGGAAAAGTGCACAAAGTCCAGAGCAAAGAAAGTCCAAAGAATAAACATAAATATAAATTATTTTTACTTAGTTTTTTGTCTTTCCTGTAAAATTTGAAAAAGTGGATTTAGCACCTTTTCACTCTAAGGCAGCTAGTGCATATTTCTTGTTTGTTTAGCATGAAAATTTCCAAAAGGTATGGTATGCATGGAAAAAGGTACTAAATTTCTAGCGTACACGCAACTCCAGTATCTCTGTTTGACAGCATTTCCAAATGTAAACAAACGAAAAAAGAGGGAGATTCGTCTACTTGGCATACCTTGTTATTGTACCATGCTTTGGATGACGTGATACGAAACTGGCAGGGGAAGCGAATTTGTTGACCATTTTTTGCATTTCACATAGACAATCTGTGTGAGGTGTCATGGCCCTGTAGGAAATGGGACTGGTTGAACCATGTAGTTTTTCAACTGGTGGCTTGTCAGTCATAGCTGACTTCAGAACCGACTCGTTTCCTTGGAGCAAACTTACCCTTTTAACGTGGCGTCGCTGACAGTCACTTGGACAACTAATTGTTAAATTTACTTACAAAAAACCAGTTGAAAAACCAATAAATTTTGGGAACTAGTTGTCTCAGGTCCGACAGGGGTGGGTCAGTGATTGGTTCAACAGTGTGGTCGCGTTGAAGTTAGAACAAAGCGCAAAGTTGCAATTTAGAGGTAGCTTGTCTTTCGTATTTTTTAGAAAAAGGCGTATTAATACGATGCATGTTATTATTTTTATAATTGTCACTTATTTCAATAAAAAATGCATACATTTTCTAAACTTTGTTTTGTTTTTATGTTATTTGTTATGTTGTTATGTGCACCCAATGCTGCACAATTGGCAGCCATGCTGCAACGCATAATTTTAAATGCATTATAATTGACTGTTCTGTATATTATACGTGTAAGGAGCTTGAAATTCTTTTTGGTACACCTAGCACTTGAAAAATACAACAAATAACCCGCGAGCGCTATAAAGTTTAAATTTTGTCAATTTTCCAAAGTTAAACTTCTCTTTGATTGCTTCCCGCGCTGTTTGTTTACAAATTAAACACCAAATCATCGGAGTTCAGAGATGCTTTTGGTGTAAAATGCATTGTCCTCGACACAGTCAATGAAAACTTAAATAATGACATGTTACAGACATATTCAAACAATTTTATTACATTTGTAAGCAATAATAGAATTTTATATTCATTTTTCTATAAACGTATCACAGAATTCTGTGCAAAAAATTACTTAATTTTTCTATGCAATTAAAAATGAACCACAACGATAACCCTCACACATGAAAATTGACCAGCACAACAACCCTCCATTTTGGAATTGACCAGGAATTGGAGTCAGGAATATCAGCTGTGGGGCCGGAGTATCAGCTGTGGGGCCGGAGTATCAGCTGTTATGTGAGAGTATTGGTGAATTTTATGTGTGTATTGTGGCTTTTTCCACACTTCTCCTCTCAGTTTCGCGTAACGTAGTCACTGCTTTTGCTTTGCTGTTGCTGTCGCTGTGCACTTTTCTTGCAGCACAGTTGCAGCTTAGTATCTAATTTTTGTTCGATTGCTATAGGCTATTGCTTCGCCTGCAACAAAATGACAGTTACAGCAGCAGCGGCAACACAAAACAAATTTATCTGCACTTTGCTGTTGCTGTTCATAGGCTGTGCAAAAATAGTAGATCACTAAGTGAATATATTTGATCGTGGTCGGTGGTGTTTGCTTTTTTTGACGATGGCTCCGCGTAATAGTAGGGTAAAAGGTTCGGTTGTGGGCATAGTTCGGTTGTGGGCACCCCTTCGAATCTTTTGATAGAAAGCAGGCTGGGTTTTTTGACTAAGGCCATTTGTTCATTATGGAACCACGATCTGTTTGTGCCAAATACTGATTCGAACAGACACGCCTGCTTTGTGCTGGGACCATATATATCTTTCTGTGCTTAAAAAATAAGAAAACAATTTTTTTAAACATTTTAAATGGTGTCATAAATCGAAGTGAATCCATCGAGAAGGCGAGTAAAATGCATTTTTATTTAGTAAATTTTTTATACTTTGTGATCCAATATTGATTACAATCAATATGTTTACCCCGAACAAATTTTTCAGTACTTCTCAAAATGGCTGCCAAATTCGGTTGTGGGCACCGCAATTAGTTCGGTTGTGGGCACCCGTCTTTTCGTAATTTGGTAAGTTTTGGTAAGTTATTTCATCAAAAAAGGTCTTTTAACGCATTTTTTGGTTGTTTTAGCTATATCATCCGAGGGTAAATAAAAAAAATCCTCCGATATCTTTTTTAATGTGCTGGATGTAATTTAACATTGTTCTGCAGATAAACTAACCACAAAATCGACTGCCGCAGCGTGGGCGATTTCCCGAACCACTCTCCAACGCTACAAAAAGAAGGTGGAAGAAAATTTCGGAGACATCAAAGCTGTCGACGGTGGTGTTTTCTTCTTTTTCTTCTTTTCGTAGATGTTATCGAATCAGGTTAACTGGTGTTTTCCACCTTCTTCACGTCACAGCACTTGAAGAGTGTTGATTAATTAGGCTGAATTTCAGTTTACTTTAGGTATTCTTGACAGCCCAGGAGAATGACTTGGTCACTTACATTTTAAAATTCCCGTCCATCTAAAGTGTGCCGACATGCGTACCAGCTACTTCACATGCGTGGATTGTGCTTCAAATAATTAAAACTTAATATTTGTCTATATTCGTGTTGGTTTTTCTTCATATTTCCCCGTTTCCAGCAGATTTTCCAAGGGTGCCCACAACCGAACCAAAAAAAATTTCCGTTAAAAATGACTACTCTACAAAATTAAAAAAACGTTTCTATTTGACGGAATCGATTTACTTTTGTCATTACTTGTTAGCTAATGTCTCTAGCTTTCCATAGATGTCCATATGTCCGATTAAGAAGAACTTGGTAAAAAGTTATGAGCCAAAAACAAAAAGGTGCCCACAACCGAACCTATTCCCCTACTGTGCCCATATGGGATTATTTCGAGAACCAAAAAGAGTGTGGGAAGCAGGGATGCCAACTTTTTAGTTTTTGAAAACCGGACAAACTTTTATAAATTGTTAAAAGGGGTGGGGCGGGGGCGGTATTAGAAATTATATTCCACAATTTAATTAAAACACAAACGACCTAAGTATGTTGTGTGTGTTATATTATTCACATGATTTACAAAAAAGTTAACAATTAAAACAACAAAAATCTACAAAAGATCAGTAAGTAAAAAAAAAACAAAAAATTAACAGTGAAAACAAATGAAATTCAGAAAAGCAAAAAATTTAAAAAGGAAAAAATTAACAATTACCATAAATATTTTAGAAAAAAAAGAATTAAAAACAAATTGAATTCATTACAACAATTCAAAAATAAGTTTTTTATGTTTTTCATTCTAAAAATGTAGTTATCAAAAAATCATAAATACAAATTATAACGCAACGTAAAAAAATTTTCTCAAAATAATAGTTGTCGGTAGCGTAAATAAAAAGCCATAAATAAAAATTATGAAGCAACGTAAACAAAAAAATCCCAAAGTGATAGCTATCGAGAACGAAAAAATATGTGTTTCTCATAACAGTAATAGCAACGTAAAAATTAACTGTCTCATATAATGATTATATTCAACAAACAAAATTGATGTTTCATTGTAATATTTACATTGCAATTCTTTTTTTAAAAAACGTTTGTATAGCACAGCTGAATGTAGAGTGTTGCCATATTGTTTAGTACATGTATGTGATGTTCATACCGAACATCGCATTTATAATAATGTAACGATAAGACAGTCTGTCGCTGTGCAAAGCAACCCTGCCGCTTCGCGCCGTGCTATAATTCAATGTGGCAACGACGGCCGCGATAGTAACTTTTAGCCCAATCTGGCAACGACGGCCGCGATCATCATGGAAACCTTTAGTCCACTCTGGAATGCGCGAGAACGGTCCGCGCGATGGCCGGACAGGTATAAAAGGCAGCCGGGTGCGGCGCTGCGAGTCAGTCTGGTTTTGACAAGTGAAGTTGCCACACGGAGTAATTAAGCAAATACTTAAGTGTACGAACAGTAAAGTGTGAAACTGTGAATAATAAAGTGACTGTTGGTTTTGAATTGGCTGCGTTGGAATAATTAAAGTTGTTTCATTTTCAAATTACACAATCCAGTGCTACGTAACAGCCCACTAGACGTAGTATTCGTAACATTTGGTATCAGAAGTGGGATTGTGGAAAATTGAAAGTAAACAAATAAATAAATAAAATTATAACAGCACGGACATGGTTAAACTCGAGCTGCTGAAGGTGGACCAGCTGAAGAAGGAGCTGGCTGCCTGGAATTTGCCGACTGCTGGCGGGAAAGTGGAGTTGCAGCTGCGCTTGCGAGAGGCGTGTGAATTACGAGGCATCGATTGGGCTGCACACGAGTTCGGAACGCAGGAACAAGAGGCGTCGGCCAAAGTGGAGGAATCGCCTGCGGGTGCTGCGTCGATCCAAAGTACGGCTGCACAGGATGGACCACTACAAGCAGTAGACGTGAGCCAGCTAATGATTGCTGGCTCCAGGAAATTTCCAATAGCCTAAATGTGAAAGTTGAGCATCTCGAGACGCGAATAGACAATTGGGACAACCGAGTTGACGAAATGGGTGAATCCCTGAACAGACGAGTTGACAACCTGGATGAGTCCTTGAACAAACGAGTTGACAGTCTGGAAGATTCGATGCACAGAAAGATAGACGAACGCCTTCGAGAGGTACAGCCACGAGAATGTTTGCCACCGGTTCAGGACGGTTTTGCTGCCAGAACAGAAGTGCCTACTTATGATGGTGCTGCGCCGTTCGATACATTTAAATTGAAATTCGACTTGGCTGCTTTGGAAAATCAGTAGACAGATATCAGGAAAGGTTGGCACTGGCGCTGAAAGGTCCTGCGGCCGAGGTGATCAAATCAGTTCCAGAATGTTTAAGAAGTGATTACGGTGCCATCATGAGAGTGTTGGCAGCGAAGTATAGCAACGAGCACAACCATGCGCTATATTACTGTGAGCTGAAGAACCGCAAGCAAAGAGCCAACGAGGCGCTGCAGACATATGCAGCAGACATTGAGCGGCTCGTACAGTTGTGCTACCCAAAATTTGGTGCTGATGATCTCGAGAGGATGAAGATTGAGTCGTTTATTGAAGGTCTTCATGATCCAGAAACACGTCGCACTGCGTTGATGATGGGCAAGCCGACATTTAAGGAGACGGTGACCAGCGCGATGACATATGAAGCGGCATGGATTGGGAGCACTCGGTATGCACCTGCAAGGATACGCCAGATTCAGGCGGACAACGACATTCCGATCCAGGCCATAAGCTCTGAGATACCGGGCAGGCCACGAGTGGTCTCCTCTAAAGTTGTCTGCTGGGTATGTGGCAAGCAGGGCCACATATCACGAGACTGCCGCCAACGGACGAGGCGTTCCCGCTCCCGATCGCAATCACCTGAAGCGAGGAATACTGACAATCGAGGCCCAGCCAACAATCGCAGGGCTGAGGACGGCGAGTCGTTAAACTAAAACGGGTCAGCCCAAAGGGGCGTGAGCTTACCCCACAATCTGCCGCCCCACCGTCCTTGTCTCACAGCTGAAACGACAGCCCAGCAGCTTGACAATTGAAGGAAGGATAGATGGAAAGTTGTACGTGTTTACACTGGATACCGGAGCGTCATATTCGATCATAAAAAGGAAGCTGCTGAAGAACTGGGAACCGCTGCATACAGCTGCGGACTGCGACTGGCGAGCGCGCGCCGGTAAGAGGTAAAGTTACAAAAACTATTGCTATCGGCACCAGCAGCCTGGACCATGAGTTCATCGTCGCGGATATAATGGATGACGTGATTATCGGCGTGGATTTCATGATTAGGCACGGTTTTACGCTGGACCTGAAGGAAAATGTGCTGAGATATGCCAACGTTGAATTCCCGGTGCACACCGGCTATGAGCGAAGCGTGGCGGTAAGGAAGGTTGTATCGTGTCAACGCAGGAGGATACCGGCGAATTCTGAGGCGATTGTGTGGGCAAAGGTGGACGAGGACGATGAGACGAGTCGGCTGTGGGTTGTAGAAGCACCGAAACAAGGACACGACAACATCATCATCGGACGTACATTAGTGGAATCTAAAAATGGCAGAATACCAGTCAGAATACTGAACCCCCTGAATGCACCCAGATATGTCGGGAAGGATGAGGTAATTGGCGAGTGTAAGGAAGTTGTAGCAGTGGTCAATTGCGAGAGTAGCCCGCCCGGAGGTAATAAGAAGAGCGGTTTTAATATGGACGCCATACCGCAGGAGAACCAGTGGAGCAGCGAGTTGACGGCCAAGCAGAAACAGAAGGCGAGGTTACTCCTGCAGCACTATGGGTCAATATTTGCGGCGGAAGCAGGCGGAAGAACAGCCATAGTAAAGCACAACATCGACACCGGAAGTGCAAAACCGATTCGCCAACCGCCAAGACGAGTTCCTCTGACCAAGAGGGAGGAGGTCACAAATTTGATCGAGAACATGCGGAAAGACAAGGTCATAGAGCCTTCTTCGGGCTCCTGATGCTCGCCGGTCGTGCTAGTCAAGAAAAAAAATGGCAGTACCCGGTTTTGTGTGGACTTTTGGAAGCTCAATGATGTGACCAAGAAGGACAGTTATCCACTACCTCGGATCGATGACACCCTGGACACACTGTCAGGCACGCAGTGGTTCTCCACACTCGACTTACGCAGCGGCTATTGGCAGGTAGAGCTTGCAGACAAGGACAAGGAGAAAACGGCTTTCAGTGTTGGCGATGGTTTGTGGCAGTTCACCGTCATGCCGTTTGGACTCTGCAACGCACCAGCAACATTCGAGCGCCTAATGGAACGGGTGCTAAAAGGGCTGCATTGGCGGACGTGTCTGGTGTACCTCGACGACATAATCGTGATGGGTACAAAACTTCGACGACCATCTGGGAAAGCTAAAGGAGATATTCGAGCGGATACGAGAAGCCGGGCTTAAACTCAACCCAAAGAAGTGCTCACTGTTCCAAAAGGAGGTCAAGTATCTGGGTCATACGGTTTCCGCCCGCGGAGTACCTACGGATGAAGGCAAAATCACGGCGGTGAAGGAGTGGCCCCGGCCACGCAATCTACACGAACTCCGCAATTTCCTGGGCCTGTGCACATACTACCGCCGATTTGTTCCGGGATTCGCGAACATAGCCAGCAGCTTGCACAAACTGACGAAAAAGAGCCAAGCTTTCGAGTGGAACGAGGAGCAGCAACAGGCTTTTGCACGTCTGAAGGAAAAACTGTGCAGTGCTCCAATTCTGGCCTTCCCCGTGCCTGGGGAGATGTTTGTGCTGGATACAGATGCAAGCGGGAATAGTATTGGCGGTGTGCTATCACAGATAATAGACGGCCAGGAACAAGTGATAGCGTACTACAGTAGGGTTCTATCGAAACCGGAACGCAACTACTGTGTGACACGGAGAGAACTGCTGGCGGTATTGGACTGCGTAAAACACTTCCACAAATATCTGTATGGACAAAGGTTTCGCCTGCGCACAGATCATGCGGCATTGAGATGGCTCCTGAACTTTAAAGATCCTGAAGGGCAATTGGCGCGGTGGATCGAGCGACTGCAGAGCTACGACTACACGATGGAGCATCGCAAGGGCAGTAGCCATGGAAATGCCGATGCCTTGTCACGCCGTCCGTGCCAAGTCGAATGCAGGCAGTGCTCGCGAGCCGAGAGCAGAGAGCAGATAGTGGACGTCCGGTTGGTAAGCGTTATGCCAGAGGAAGAGTGGTCTGCGGAGAGGCTACAAAAGGACCAGCGTGAGGATGCGGATCTTACAAAAAAGCCCGATCGCTAAGGCTTACTGGGCACAGTGGAAAAGTCTGCGGCTGAAAGAAGGATGCCTGTACCGCGAATGTGAAAGCGCGGATGGTCGGACCAGCAACTCCCTAATGGTAGTGCCGAAATGCAGAATCAACGAGGTCATCGAGGCATACCATAACGACTCCAGTGGAGGGCACCTGGGCATCACCAAAACCGTCGCCAAAATAAAAAGACGATTCTACTGGGTAGGATGTCAGGAGTCTGTAGCCGAGTGGATTAAGAGCTGCGACCGATGTTCAGCCGCGAAAGGGCCGACAAGAAAATCTCGAGGCCGCATGCAGCAGTACAACGTAGGAGCGCCCTTCGAGCGGATTGCTATGGACGTCGCCGGCCCATTCCCAACTAGCGCTCAAGGCAACAAACATGTGCTGGTGGTAATGGATTACTTCAGCAAATGGCCCGAAGTATACCCTATTCCTAACCAGGAGGCCACTACGATCTCGGAAAAGCTGGTAAACAACTGGGTAGCCAGGTTTGGAGTTCCGTTGGAGTTGCACTCAGATCAAGACCGGAATTTCGAGTCTGCGGTATTCAAGGAAGTGTGTGAGCTACTGGGGATAAAGAAAACGCGTACCACGCCTCTGCACCCACAGTCCGACGGCATGGTTGAACGCTGTAACCGGACACTGGAGGAATACCTGCGGAAAGTGGTAGGCAAGATTCAAAAGGATTGGGACACGCATAACCTCCTGTTCCTGATGGCGTATAGGTCAGCCCCGCACGACACGACATCACTCACTCCAGCCTGAGCTGTGTTCGGCACAGAGTTGCGGTTACCCGCTGACTTGAAGTTCGGGGTAGTCAGCACGACGGGAGGCGCTAAGACGGACAACGTGGTCAATAAGCGGGCGGAACTGGAGGAAATTCACCAGTTTATAAGGAGCCGCACCAAACTGGTCAGCGATAAGGCGAAAGCCAGATATGATCTACGGGCCAACTCAGCAGGGTTCCAAGAAGGCGATCTGGTAATGCTCTACAACCCGCAGCGGAGGAAAGGTTTATATCCGAAACTTCAAGCGTCATGGGAAGGACCTTACGAAGTCGTGACTAGGATTAACGACGTGGTATACAGGATTCAACGCTGCAGCAATAAAGGCGCTAAGCTGAAGGTAGTCCATTTGGAGCGCCTGGCGCCTTATCACAGCGGAACCTCGGCATTTGTTCGGGACGAACAAGTCTAAGTGGTGGGCAGTGTAACGATGAGACAGTCTGTCGCTGTGCAAAGCAACCCTGTCGCTACGCGCCGCGCTATAATTCAATCTGGCAACGACGGCCGCGATAATAAGGGAAACTTTTAGGCCAACCTGGCAATGATGGAAACTTTTAGGCCAACCTGGCACTGATGGCAACTTTTAGTCCAACCTGGTAATTATGGAAACGATCATGGAAACCTTTAGTCCACTCCGGAATGTGTGAGAACGATCTGCGCGATGGCAGGACAGGTATAAAAGGCAGCCGGGTACGGCGCAGCGAGTCAGTCTGATTTTGACTAGTGAAGGTGCCACACGGAGTAATTAAGCAAATAATTAAGTGTAAAGACCGTGAAGTGTAAATCATTGAAATAAAGTGATTGTTGATTTATTTTATTGACTGCGTTGGAGAAACTAAGTGTGTTTTATTTTCAAATTGCACAATCCAGTGATACGTATCAACCCACTAGAACTAGTATTCGTAACAGTATGTATGGAGAAACAATTTTTTTTAGCCTTTTGACTTCAAACTTGGTGAAAGTACTTCAAATGTAAAATAGCTCGATACGTGTTTTTAATTTTTTCCGAATATTAAAATCGGGCGGGGTCAACGACCGGTTAAAAGTTTGTATGGCGAAACTGTAAAAAAACATGAATTAATGGGGCCACGGACTTCAAACTTTGTGAAAGTACTCTAAGTGAGAAATAATTTGACACGTATTTTATACTTTTTTGAAATCAAAATCTAACGGGGTCAATAATGGGTTAACAGTTTGTATGGAGAAACACGATTTATTGGTCCTTTTGTCTTCAAACTTAGACAAAAAGCACTTCAATCGGGAAATAATTAAAATGTGCTTTTCATATTTTTGAAAATCGAAATTTACCATTGTAAACTAAGGATTAATAATTTGTTTAGAGTAAATGTGAGAACTCACGATTTAAAGGGCCTTTTGACTTCACTGTTTTTAGAACCACTTCACAACAAAGATAATAGACATATGTTTTTTATAAATCAAAATCTGACGGGGTCAACAATGCGTTCAAAATTTGTATCGGGTGAAAGAAGAGAGCTTGCGTGCGAAGCCGCGGGGCCCAGCTAGTATAATTATAAATATGTAGTATGTTATACAATCTTAATTTCAAAGTTATATAAGTACTGGGATTACTTATGTTATGATGTTACTAACTCTTTAGCTGTTAGACGTGCGCACATTGGACTCGTTCTGCTGTCCTCTTCCCATACATGCAACAGTTGCACGCTGCAAAAACGCCTGCAGCTGGGGCGTACGCTTTCGACTCGTCTCGTCGCATAGTGGGGTAATTGATGCCAAAAATGCCCAGGCTATTTAGATATGAAATAACTATTAGGTTTAGTTAATCGAATATTAGAAAGTAAAAAACAAATGTTTTTGGGTATACTTTAGTGGCATTTTTTTTTAAAACCATAAAAAACTAAAATAGTTACAAAAGATAAATCTTCCACATTTCTAATGAAAGTTAAGTTGAACAGTTTAACTGAAACATTTCATCGCCACTTCTTACAGCTAATTCAATATCATCATTGTGATGATGGTTATCATTATTATAATCTTCATCATCAACATTATAAACCTCACCATCACCATTATCATCATTCCTCATTAGTATCAACTCCATAGCAAGCAACTTTTGGCATAACATACATATGTATGATGCACATTTGTGTGGCAATTTTTTCATACTTGTTACAATGGGGTCAGAATTTAGTTTATTTTTAGAATTAGAATTCAGTTGGCCGATTGGTGGCCATGTGATATTATTTGTGAAAAATTTTGGGCAAATTTTACCAGGAATAGCATTTAAAAAATTATTTTACAGTTTTTAATCCATAGCTGCGAAATTTTTCTATTTCGATTTGATGTTCACTAGAAACAACCATAAAATGGTGTGAATGTTTTTATCGATTTCTATTATTGATGCTTTTTGAAAAACAATAAAAACAACAATAAAACCTTTTGTTTGTTTGTTTTCATCTAAAAAATTAATAATTTAAAAAAATTGTTTTTGCACATGTCTATTTGTTCTCATACATGACCCATTTGGGCACACACACAAAAATCGAAATGCTGGAAAAGTGCGCAACATTCGCGCAACTTTTTTTTCATAAAATGTTACTGAAATATCTAAGCTTTACGCTAATGAAAACAGTTTTGCTCGATCTCACAACACTCACAACTATCAGGTGTACAACTTTGCTTCCGCCGTTTTTTTTTCAAAATTAAAAGCTTTATTGCGAAAAAGTGCTTACAGATGTATTATTCAAAGTATTGTCCGTCGCTAGCGACAACTTTCTCCCATCTTTCCGGCAATTTTCGGATCCCGGCTCGAAAAAAGGAGTCCTCTTTTGACGCTATCCATGAAGCAATCCATTTTTCCAATTCTTCGAAGGATTGAAAATGTTGATCTGCCAGGCCGTGTGCCATCGAACGGAATAGGTGGAAGTCAGAAGGGGCGACATCTGGGGAATACGGCGGGTGGGGCAAGACTTCCCATTTCAGCGTTTCCAGGTACTTTTTGACCACTTTTGCGACGTGAGGCCGAGCATTGTCTTGTTGGAGGATGACTTTGTCATGTCGCTCTTCCATTTTTAAAACGTTGAAACCACTCCCGACACGTTCTTTCACTCAGAGCAGCATCACCGTAAGTTTCTGAGAGCATTCGATGCGCTTCAGCTGCATTTTTTTTCGAATTGTAACAGAAAAGTAAAACTTCCCGCAAATGGCGAGAATTGGGCACATAAACGGACATTTTCGAGCGTGAATAATACGAAAACAAGAACAACTGTCACTGAAACGGCGATGACAATTCGTTAGGCACTGTCCACACTCACTTTAAAGGCATTACCATCTATGTATTTCAACCAGCCTCAGCCGGTACAGCCACCTATCGGAAAACGGCGGAAGCAAAGTTGTACACCTGATATATGTCTATGAAAAGGTCCAAAATTGGACAATTATTAAGCTTTTAAACAAAAAATCAAATAAAATACTTATAAACATTTTTTAACAAAACAAAAAACACACTACATTACAGAAATACCTGAACATGAAGGTTACATAATTAATTTTTAAATACTTTTTGAAATCAAAAAAGGAGATCGTTTTGAAGTAAAGGAAAAAAACGCGTTTATCGCTGTTCACACAAAAACTGAAAATAAATGTCAACTTTCAGAGTGCTTTGCGGAAAAACCGTAAACTATTTTACAACAAGTTTTTTACATAGTGATGCAAAATTTTATCCTCTTTAGCCCGGTACCAAAAACATTTGTGTAATTTTATTTTTCGTTTTTGAATTAATCGGCACTTTACTTATATATTACCCCACTGTGCGTCGTGCCGACAAGCTGTCAGTCAGCAGCTTTCACGTCCGAATCTGTCTTTCTCGAAATGGACATTTTGTGTCATTTGATGAGTCAATTCAGCAGTCAACAAGTTGGTTAGCTGGATTAGGGGTTAGTGGCCTTCAATAAAAAATAGTGCAAAGGAATTGCACAAAACGGAAAGTTTTTTGCTACAAATCACACAAATCACTACAAAGCAACTTTGCTTATATAGACGATGACCTCTGGTGGTGGGATTTGCAATTTTAAGTAATTTTGCATTATTGCAATGTAGCACGTTATAAAAAATTTTGTAAGATAGCTCCCTTAAGAGTTAAAGTTAGAAAATAAGTGGTTCAGGACAAGTAGGTAGTTTTATAAGAAAATAAATGGGGGCCGATCTTACATTTAATGGCGCCAGGATTAACCTGAAAGCAGTAGGGAGCTAATTTAAAAAACAAAACAAACCTCAACCAAAAAAACTTCTGAGAGTAAAATTGCTTATGAAAAAGCTCCCAACTCGCCGTTCGGAACCCGCATAAAACTTGGTCCCTTCCAACCTTGTACAAATTTACACGCACAACACGGATGGTTGCGGGTAGCTAACCCTTAGTCTCGTAATCGGGCAGCCGTGCCAGTCAGTTATTATTACATATTATTACATGTATAATTAAAATTATTAAGTTGCTTTATATCGCAACTTCCGCCCCAGTTAAACTGACAAACTTTTTGAGTGACACATTTTCACATCAAACCGGTCTATAGTGAGTGGTGAAAGCTTGCCGGCAGTCGTTAATCCGTTAACTTAACCCTTCTATGCCCCCTGCTTCATTGAAGTTACAACTCCATTCGAAAGCGCGATGCTAAGTGGTGCGGAGGAAACTCAAAAGCTGCAAGTGGAAATTACAATTGTTTTGCATGTATTCGTTTTGGTTTTTACAACTATTCAGTAAGCATAAAAGCCAAGAAGTTTTGACAAAAATGCGCTCTGTATCGATAAAGCTACAATTATGCAATAAATTCCTTTAACAATGTCGCAGCTTGTGGCTCCGCTACCATCACATTGATATAGTTTTTGTTTTCAATATCTTATTTTATTTAATTAATTAATTTTAAATTTAATGTAATTGTTTTTAAACTCCCCGAGTAAAGCATTAATTGTTTAGTCCCTAAAAAACGTTTATTGAAAATCGTAGACGCTCGGCTTTTAAGGGTTAAGGGTTAAGGGTTCGCTTGAATTGGGGGCCCGCGGTTGAATGAGAGGTGTGTGTAATGAGTATGTGTCCTTCTTAAATGCGCGTGCTTGTGTGTGGTGTTCGTGTTTATTGTTCACGTGCTTGGAGTTGGGAGTGGCCCAGTCGGTAGTTTGCTCGTTTTAGTCGCTATCGCAATTGTTGCGCGAGCAGCCATCGTACGTAGTGCGTGTTGCTGTTGCAGTAAAGTGGAAGTGCCAGGACTCGATTGTGAATGGGTGTCGCTGTTGTGGTACTTGTGGCGGTAGATGATGATGGTGTTATATAGTTTAAACATTGCATGGACTTATCTCAACGCATCCGGGAGACTCCCGCACGCTCGCGTTCGTCGGCTGCAGCGACGCAAAGGTTAAACTGCCACTGCATTGGGGGGCGGGAGGGAGCTCACAATTCGATACCGCATCTGCGTTGGTGCAGTGCGGCGGTGATTTTACCCTCCGCCCCCTAGTCCACCTTTCGTGTAGTGCAAAGGCGCTGCAGTTGCGACGAAAGCGGGATCCAAAAGCGCTCACGGCCCCACACCGCGTCCGAGGGATATGAGCAGAAGGATAGGATATTGGTTTGCGCACAAATATCTGTCGTGTCCTACTACTGTTTGTATATGTACAAATACATATATATTGTTTCGTTTTTCTCTTTTGCAGCTTAATTATGCTTTGCCCGCTTGTCTTTGGTGTTTCGTACTCCACTTTGCAAAGTTACACGCAATTCTTGCTATCCTTACGTTATTCTTGATGTTATTGTTGTAGTTGCTATTAATTTTTAAAACCAATTGCCGCCTCCCAGCTTTGAGCTAAGACCACCAATTCCCTTGCCGAGTAGATTACCTACGCGTCCAGCCACCACATTGGTGACAGCGGCCGCTTGTGCGGCGGCAATCTTCGGCTTCGGCAAACTGCGTGACGTTGAGCCGCCCTCCTCGCCGGCGCCATCCTCGTCGCCGTTTTCACCCTTCATATCGTCCATGTTACTGCAATAAAAATAGAAATATATTGTAACGATGAGACAGTCTGTCGCTGTGCAAAGCAACCCTGCCGCTACGTGCCGTGCTATAACCCAATCTGGCAACGACGGCCGCGATAGTAGCTTTTAGTCCAATCTGGCAGCGACGGCCGCGATAATAACTTTTAGTCCAACCTGGCAATGATGGAAACTTTTAGTCCACTCCGGAATGTGCGGGAACGATCTGCGCGATGGCCTGAGAGGTATAAAAGGCAGCCGGATGCGGCGCAGCGAGTCAGTCTGGTTTTGACAAGTGAAGTTGCCACACGGAGTAATTAAGCAAATACTTAAGTGTACGAACAGTAAAGTGTAAAACTGTGAATAATAAAAACTGTGAATAATAAAGTGACTGTTGGTTTTGAATTGGCTGCGTGTAAGAAACTGACTGTGTTTTATTTTCAAATTACACAATCCAGAGATACGTAACAGCCCACTAGACGTAGCATTCGTAACATTTGGTGTCAGAAAAGGGATTGTAGAAAATTGAAAATAAATACAATTATAACAGCACGGACATGGTTAAACTCGAGCTGCTGAAGGTGGACCAGCTGAAGAAGGAGCTGGCTGCCTGGAATTTTCCGACTGCTGGCGGAAAGGTGGAATTGCAGTTGCGCTTGCGAGAAGCATGTGAGGCACGAGGCGTCGATTGGACTGTGCACGAGTTCGGAGCGCAAGAACTAGAGGCGTCGCTACAGAGTACAGCTACAGCGGCTGCGCCAATACAAGCGTTGGACATGAGCCAACTAATGGCTGCACTCAAAGGCATGTCGGCGCAAATGGAAACGGCGAATCGAGAAATGGCAGCGAAGCTGGAAACTACGAATATCGAAATTACGGCAAAAGTCGAGACTGCAAATCGAGAAATGGCGGAAAATTCTGCGCGCATAGAGCAGAAGGTGGAGGAAATTTCCAATAGGCTGAACGTGAAAGTTGAGCATCTCGAGACGCGAATGGACAATTGGGACAAACGATTTGACGAAATGGGTGAATCCCTGAACACACGAGTTGACAACCTGGATGAGTCCTTGAACAAACGAGTTGACAGTCTGGAAGATTCGATGCACAGAAAGATAGACGAACGGCTTCGAGAGGTACAGCCACGAGAATGTTTGCCACCGGTTCAGGACGGTTTTGCTGCCAGAAAAGAAGTGCCTACTTATGATGGTGCTGCGCCGTTCGATACATTTAAATTGCAATTCGACTTGGCTGCTTTGGAAAATCAGTTGACAGATATCAGGAAAGGTCAGAGGTTGGCACTGGCGCTGAAAGGTCCTGCGGCCGAGGTGATCAAATCAGTTCCAGAATGTTTAAGAAGTGATTACGGTGCCATCATGAGAGTGTTGGCAGCGAAGTATAGCAACGAGCACAACCATGCGCTATACTACTGTGAGCTGAAGAACCGCAAGCAAAGAGCCAACGAGGCGCTGCAGACATATGCAGCAGACATTGAGCGGCTCGTACAGTTCTGCTACCCGAAATTTGGTGCTGATGATCTCGAGAGGATGAAGATCGAGTCGTTTATTGAAGGTCTTCATGATCCAGAAACACGTCGCAGTGCGTTGATGATGGGCAAGCCGACATTTAAGGAGACGGTAACCAGCGCGATGACATATGAAGCGGCATGGATTGGGAGCACTCGGTATGCACCTGCAAGGATACGCCAGATTCAGGCGGACAAAGACATTCCGATCCAAGCCATAAGCTCTGAGATACCGGGCAGGCCACGAGTGGTCTCCTCTAAAGTTGTCTGCTGGGTATGTGGCAAGCAGGCCACATTTCACTAGACTGCTGCCAACGAACGACTGCTGCCGTTCTCGATCGCAATCGCCTGAAGCGAGGAATGCTGACAATCGAGGCTCAGCCAACAAGCGCAGGGCTGAGGACGAGGAGCCGTTAAACTAAAACGGGTCAGCCCAAAGGGGCGTGAGCTGATCCCCACAATCTGCCGCCCCACCATCCTTGTCTCACAGCTGAAACGACAGCCCAGCAGCTTGACAATTGAAGGAAGGATAGATGGAAAGTTGTTCGTGTTGACACTGGATACTGGAGCGTCATATTCGATCATAAAAAGGAAGCTGCTGAAGAACTGGGAACCGCTGCATGGCATACAGCTGCGGACTGCGACTGGCGAGCGCGCGCCGGTAAGAGGGAAAGTTACAAAAACGATTGCTATCGGCACCAGCAGCCTGGAACATGAGTTCATCGTCGCGGATATAATGGACGACGTGATTATCGGCGTGGATTTCATGATTAGGCACGGTTTTACGCTGGACCTGAAGGAAAATGTGCTGAGATATGCCAACGTTGAATTCCCGCTGCACACCGGCTATGAGCGAAGCATGGCGGTAAGGAAGGTTGTATCGTGTCAACACAAGAGGATACCAGCGAATTCTGAGGCGATTGTGTGGGCAAAGGTGGACGAGGACGATGGGACGAGTCGGCTGTGGGTAGTAGAAGCACCGAAACAAGGATACGACAAGGACGTACATTAGTGGAACCTAAAAATGGCAGAATACCAGTCAGAATACTGAACCCCCTGAATGCACCCAGATATGTCGGGAAAGATGAGGTAATTGGCGAGTGTAAGGAAGTTGTAGCCGTGGTCAATTGCGAGAGTAGCCCGCCTGGAGGTAATAAGAAGAGCGCTTTTAATATGGACGCCATACCGCAGGACAACCAGTGGAGCAGTGAATTGACAGGCGAGCAGAAACAGAAGGCGCGGTCACTCCTGCAGCACTATGGGTCAATATTTGCAACGGAAGCGGGCGGAAGAACAGCCATAGTGAAGCACAACATCGACACCGGAAGCGCGAAACCAATCCGCCAACCGCCAAGACGAGTTCCTCTGGCCAAGAGGGAAGAGGTCACAAATTTGATTGGAAACATGCATACAGAAAAGGTCATAGAGCCTTCGGCAGGTCCTTGGTGCTCGCCGGTCGTGCTAGTCAAGAAAAAGGATGGCAGTACCCGATTCTGTGTGGACTATCGGAAGCTCAATGATGTGACCAAGAAGGACAGTTATCCACTACCTCGGATCGATGACACCCTGGACACACTGTCAGGCACGCAGTGGTTCTCCACGCTCGACTTACGCAGCGGCTATTGGCAGGTAGAGCTTGCAGACAAGGACAAGGAGAAAACGGCTTTCAGTGTTGGCGATGGTTTGTGGCAGTTCACCGTCATGCCGTTTGGACTCTGCAACGCACCAGCAACATTCGAGCGGCTAATGGAGCGCGTGCTAAAAGGGCTGCATTGGCGGACGTGTCTGGTGTACCTCGACGACATAATCGTGATGGGTAAAAACTTCGACGACCACCTGGGAAAGCTGAAGGAGGTATTCGAGCGGATACGAGAAGCCGGGCTTAAACTTAGCCCAAAGAAGTGCTCGCTGTTCCAAAAGGAGGTCAAGTATCTGGGTCATACGGTTTCCGCCCGCGGAGTATATACGGATGAAGGCAAAATCACGGCGGTGAAGGAGTGGCCCCGGCCACGCAATCTACACGAACTCCGTAGTTTCCTGGGCCTGTGCACATACTACCGCCGATTTGTTCCGGGATTCGCGAACATAGCCAGCAGCTTGCACAAACTGACGAAAAAGAGCCAAGCTTTCGAGTGGAACGAGGAGCAGCAACAGGCTTTTGCACGTCTGAAGGAAAAACTGTGCAGTGCTCCAATTCTGGCCTTCCCCGTGCCTGGGGAGATGTTTGTGCTGGATACAGATGCAAGCGGGAATAGTATTGGCGGTGTGCTATCACAGTTAATAGACGGCCAGGAACAAGTGATAGCGTACTACAGTAGGGTTCTATCGAAACCGGAACGCAACTACTGTGTGACACGGAGAGAACTGCTGGCGGTATTGGACTGCGTAAAACACTTCCACAAATATCTGTATGGACAAAGGTTTCGCCTGCGCACAGATTATGCGGCATTGAGATGGCTCCTGAACTTTAAGGATCCTGAAGGGCAATTGGCGCGGTGGATCGAGCGACTGCAGAGCTACGACTACACGATAGAGCATCGCAAGGGCAGTAGCCATGGAAATGCCGATGCCTTGTCACGCCGTCCGTGCAAAGTCGAATGCAGGCAGTGCTCACGAGCCGAAAGCAAAGAACAGATAGTGGACGCCCGGTTGGTAAGCGTCATGCAAGAGGAAGAGTGGTCTGCGGAGAGGCTACGAAAAGACCAGCGTGAGTATGCGGATCTTGCGAAAATCGTCGAAGGCAAGGAGCAAGGCGCACGTCCAGACTGGCAGGAGATGGCCGGTGAAAGCCCGATTGCTAAGGCTTACTGGGCACAGTGGAAAAGTCTGCGGCTGAAAGAAGGATGCCTGTACCGCGAATGGGAGAGCGCGGATGGTCGGACCAGCAACTCCCTAATGGTAGTGCCGAAATGCAGAATCAACGAGGTCATCGAGGCATACCATAACGACTCCAGTGGAGGGCACCTAGGCATCACCAAAACCGTCGCCAAAATAAAAAGACGATTCTACTGGGTAGGATGTCAGGAGTCTGTAGCCGAGTGGATTAAGAGCTGCGACCGATGTTCAGCCGCGAACGGGCCGACAAGAAAATCTCGAGGCCGCATGCAACAGTACAACGTGGGAGCGCCCTTCGAGCGGATTGCTATGGACGTCGCCGGCCCATTCCCAACTAGCACTCAAGGCAACAAATATGTGCTGGTGGTAATGGATTACTTCAGCAAATGGCCCGAAGTATACCCTATTCCTAACCAGGAGGCTACTACGATCTCGGAAAAGCTGGTAAACAACTGGGTAGCCCGGTTCGGAGTTCCGTTGGAGTTGCACTCAGATCAAGGCCGGAATTTCGAATCTGCGGTATTCAAGGAAGTGTGTGAGCTACTGGGGATAAAGAAAACGCGTACCACGCCTCTGCACCCACAGTCCGACGGCATGGTTGAACGCTGTAACCGGACACTGGAGGAATACCTGCGGAAAGTGGTAGGCAAGATTCAAAAGGATTGGGACACGCATAACCTCCTGTTCCTGATGGCGTATAGGTCAGCCCCGCACGACACGACATCACTCACTCCAGCCCGAGCAGTGTTCGGCACAGAGTTGCGGTTACCCGCTGACTTGAAGTTCGGGGTAGTCAGCACGACGGGAGGCGCTAAGACGGACTACGTGGTCAATAAGCGGGCGGAACTGGAGGAAATTCACCAGTTTATAAGGGGACGCACCAACCTGGTCAGCGATAAGGCGAAAGCCAGATACGATCTACGGGCCAACTCAGCAGGGTTTCAAGAAGGCGATTTGGTAATGCTCTACAATCCGCAGCGGAGGAAAGGTTTGTCTCCGAAACTTCAAGCGTCATGGGAAGGACCGTACGAAGTCGTGACTAGGATTAACGACGTGGTATACAGGATTCAACGTTGCAGCGATAGAGGCGCTAAGCTGAAGGTAGTCCATTTGGAGCGCCTGGCGCCTCATCACAGCGGAGCCTCGGCACTTGTTCGGGACGAACAAGTCTAAGTGGTGGGCAGTGTAACGATGAGACAGTCTGTCGCTGTGCAAAGCAACCCTGCCGCTACGTGCCGTGCTATAACCCAATCTGGCAACGACGGCCGCGATAGTAACTTTTAGTCCAATCTGACAGCGACGGCCGCGATAATAACTTTTAGTCCAACCTGGCAATGATGGAAACTTTTAGTCCACTCCGGAATGTGCGGGAACGATCTGCGCGATGGCCTGAGAGGTATAAAAGGCAGCCGGATGCGGCGCAGCGAGTCAGTCTGGTTTTGACAAGTGAAGTTGCCACACGGAGTAATTAAGCAAATACTTAAGTGTACGAACAGTAAAGTGTAAAACTGTGAATAATAAAAACTGTGAATAATAAAGTGACTGTTGGTTTTGAATTGGCTGCGTTTAAGAAACTGCCTGTGTTTTATTTTCAAATTACACAATCCAGAGATACGTAACAGCCCACTAGACGTAGTATTCGTAACAATATGCATTCATTTACATGTTATCTACCAGGTTTCGCTGTGGATTACCAGAAAACAGCCGAATTACGATTATCCGCAGCACAACCCGGATAAATGGTTTTATAATAGTTTCTTTAGCAAAATTGTTGTTTTTAATTTATTTGTTGTCAAAAGCAAAAGCAAAATTGGTTTGTTTTTAAAGGCTGCGGCCCATAGAATCCGTTGCGTACGTTGCGTCAACGTGTTCAACTGACAGCGACGGAATGACGGAGAGACTCGACCCAATGAATGCGTTGTCAACGGATAAAAATATATTCTGTGTGTCAAAAACAAAAGTTGTGTGATTTTTTTTAGCTTTGGCAAACAAAAAAATGGAAATTGACGACGTCCTTGAGTTGGTCGTAATGGTTTTATTGCTGAATGAAGCGTATGATTAGCTGAAAATCATAAAACAGACATGGTGCAGCACCGCTTCTATTAGTTTTTCCTTAAACATTTTGGCAAAATTGAAAACAAACCAAATTTCTGCTTCAAACGAAAATAGAAATAAAATTAACATGACAAGAAAACAATCATCCGTTATTTGTCAAAGTATTCAGGAAGGGAGCGGACATACAAGGTAAAGCCTCTGATTGCGTTCAACCTGGCGAACGCCAGAACGATCCTTGTCCCTGTCCAATCCAAGCTGATGCACAGCCTCCGCGCGGCCCTTCTGGATAGCTATTTGGCATCCGCTGAATAGTGAACTAATGTGTGCAGCGAGTCCTATCCCCAGGACTTAAAATTTGGGTTGTGCGCAGGGTTTGGTGCCCGCCACGGAAAACCAAATACCAATGAAAGCCAAAAAGCAAGCCTCGGAAGGAACCCACAATGTTGACGACCACAGCAAACGATTCAAGGACCATGATTTGAGGATATGCACCTGGAATGTCCGGACCCTCTATAGGGAAGGTGCCTCTATCCAACTGGCGGAAGCCCTCATGAAATGTAAGGCTGACATCACCGCCATCCAGGAAATGCGATGGACAGGACAAGGTTGCTCCAAGCGAGCAGACTGCGATATCTACTACAGCTGCCATGCGGAGAAGCGCGAATTTGGCTGCGGATTTGTGGTCAGCAAGAGACTTCGCCACCACGTCTCTCGGTTCACTCCGGTGAACGAACGGCTGGCTTCGATCCGCATCAAAGCTAAATACTTTAGCATCAGCCTGATTTGCGCGCACGCCCCGACGGAAGAGAAGGACGATGCGACCAAGGATGCCTTCTATGCGAAGCTCGAGGACGTCTACGACAGGTGCCCGGCCCATGACGTCAAAATTGTCCTCGGGGACTTCAACGCAAAGGTCGGGCGAGAAGGCATCTTTGGCCCCACAGTCGGGCAGTTCAGCCTGAGTTCGGCTGATCGATTTCGCCGCGGCACGAAACATGGTAGTTAGTAGCACCAGATTCCAGCACCTCGATATCCACAAGGCCACCTGGTTATCCCCCGATCAATCCACCCGCAACCAGATTGATCACATTGTGATTGATGGAAGGCATGCTTCTAGCATTCTAGATGTGCGCACGTTCCGAGGACCTAACATCGACTCGGACCACTACCTTGTTGCAGCCAAGGTACGCATGCGTCTTTGCGCAGCGAAGACCGCACAACCTAGTTTGCGAAGAAAGCTGGACATCAGTAAGCTGCGATCACAAGGGGTAGCCGAAGCCTACTCCGCTCAACTCTCCAACCAGCTCGGTCGCTCCCCCTCTCCACCTGATGACATCGGCGGATTATGGGCTCACTTATCCCACTCTATGCGCACCGCCGCAGAAAATGTCCTTGGTTTTCGACGCCCACCACCAAAAAACCAATGGTACGATGAAGAGTGTCGCGCAGCCACTGCAGTGAAGAATGCTGCATACAAGAAGACCCTGCAGTCGGCCGCCACGCGAGCCATGACAGAAAAATACCGGGAGGAGAGGAAGAAAGACAGGTGCCTTTTTAGACGCAAGAAACGGGAGCAAGAAAGGCGCGAGCGTGAGGAAATCGAGGAGTGCAGGAGCAGGAATGACGCCCGAAAATTCTTCCAAAAAGTTAAGCGTCTTACGGAAGGATTTAAGCCAGGGGCATCTTCTTGCAGAGACGAAAACGGGGATCTGGTTACGGATGCGCAGGGTGTGCTGAGGTTGTGGAAGGAGCACTTCACCAAGCTGCTCGCAGGCGACGAAAGGAACAATACCGCCAGTGGTGAAGATGTCCAGATGGCACCAATCGACGACGACGGTGTGGATGTGCCACCGCCTAGCCATGACGAGGTCCGGGTCGCTATCCAGCGACTCAAGAACAACAAAGCTGCAGGGCCGGATGGGCTACCAGCTGAATTGTTCAAGGCCGGCGGCGATGAGCTGATTGGGTGCATGCATCAGCTCATTTGCAAAATATGGCTGGAGGAACGAATGCCCAACGATTGGAACCTCAGTGCCCTTTGTCCTGTGCTGAAGAAAGGCGACCCAACAACATGCGCGTATTATGTGAAAGACTAAAGCCACTCGCCAAGGCGCTGATTGGACCTTATCAGTGCGGCTTTAGACCTGGTAAGTCCACCATCGACCAGATATTCACTCTACGCCAAATCCTGGAGAAGACCCATGAGAACCAAATCGATAAACACCATCTCTTCATCGATTACAAGGCAGCATTCGATAGCCCGATAAGGGATCGCCTATATGCCGCATTGTCTGAACTTGGTATCCCTGCAAAGCTCGTTAGTCTTTGCAGAGCGACGTTGAGCAATACGCGCAGCTCCGTCAAGGTTGGAAGTGACCTCTCCGACCCCTTTGATACCGTTCGAGGTTTCAGACAGGGCGATCCTTTGTCCTGCGACCTCTTCAACTTCACCATGGAGAGTGTTCTGCGCAAGGCCGGTGTACATCGTAATGGCACAATTTTCAACAAAAGTGTCCAGCTCCTTGCTTACGCTGATGATATTGATGTCATCGGACATAACAAGCGAGATGTCACCGCTGCCTTTGCGGCTATCGAAAGAGAATCTGCCAAAATGGGTCTGGTGGTAAATGAGGGCAAGACGAAGTATATGCTGTCTACACGCAGGGACTCGCAGCGGCTAGGGTCTCACGTCGAGGCCGACAGGTATGCTTTTGAAGTTGTCAAGGAATTCGTCTACCTTGGCACCGCCATCAACAGCAGCAATGATGTCAGTCTGGAGATAAAGCGAAGGATAACTCTTGCCAACAGGTGCTACTACGGTCTCGGTAGGCAATTGACCTATCTCGACCGACAAAACTTTCACTCTATAGGACGCTTATCTTGCCCGTGCTCCTCTATGGCGCTGAAGCATGGACAATGACACGAAACGACATAGCGGCCCTTGGAGTGTTCGAGAGGAAGGTGCTTCGCAAAATCTTCGGCCCTGTTCGGGTTGGTGACGACTATCGCATACGAACCAATAACGAGCTGTATGAGCTGTATAAGGACATGGACGTAGCGCAGCGAATTAACATCCAGCGGCTACGCTGGCTCGGTCATGTCTGCCGCATGGACGACGAAGCTCCGGCGAAAAAGGTATTCGATGCGATGGTTGGAGGTCGACGGCGAAGAGGGAGGCCGTGTCTCCGGTGGAAGGACCAAGTGGAAGAGGCCCTGGTATCTCTTGGTGTGACCAACTGGAGAAGGCGCGCGCGAAGCAGAGGCGCCTGGAGAGAAGTTTTGCGGCAGGCCGTAACCCGATAACGGGTTGTTATGGCCAGTTAAGTAAGTAAGTATTCAACGTACGGCAAAAGTTGAAAGTTGCTCAACTTTGTGCGTTACGTCAACGTATCCGTTGCGTATGGGTCACACCACATACAATTTCATACATTCAACTTAGCTGTCAGTTGAATACTTCGCTCTCACGTACGCAACGGATTCTATTCTATCCGTTGCGTCAACGTGTTCAACTGACAGCGACGGAATGACGGAGAGACTCGACCCAATGCGTTGTCAACGGATAAACAATTTATTCTGTGTGTCAAAAACAAAAGTTGTGTGATTTTTTTTAGCTTTGGCAAATATTTGTAAAAAAATGGAAATTGACGACGTCCTTGAGTTGGTCATAATGGTTTTATTGCTGCATGAAGCATATGATCAGCTAAAAATAATAACAAATAAACGAAGATTTTGGGTACGGCCGTTGTACCAAAATCGCGACACACGCGGATTTTTTGCCTCCAGCTTTGAGGAAATGTATAATAATGATGCCGAACAATTTAAAAAGACTGTGCGACTTAGCAAAGATAATTTTAATTTGCTGTTCATTTGGTTAAAGATGGTTTGACAAAGCATATCAACAGGACATCAATTTCACCGAAATGCCGACTTTTTCTAACTCTTGCGTTAGTTGTTTATAGATTATTGCTTTACAATATTGTTTAAACAAATATTTTTAAAGGTACTTGGCACACGGGGGAAGTAATCAAATGTTCTCTTCATCTTTCAAAATGGGACTCACAACAGTGAAACGAATTATAGGAGAGACTTGTGATGTGCTTTGGGACACCCTTGGTTCTACATATTTATCTATTCCAAGCAGCAACGAATGGAGTAGAATTGCGCACGACTTCAACAGCATGTGGAATTTTCCAAACTGTGTTGGTGCCATTAACATAACTTGTCCAGCCAATTGGGGTTCGCAATTTTATAATTATAAAGAAAATTATTCTATTGTTCTGTTCTGCAGTATGTGATGCCAATTACACATTCACCTGCATTGACATTGGAGCTTATGGCTCACAAAGTGACGGTGGAGTCTTGTGGAATTCGGGTTTCGGACAGCGCTTATTGAATGGACAATTGGGACTGCCGGCAGGTGATGCACTACCAGACAGCAATGTGAAATTCCCTTATTTTTTGGTTGGTGATGCAGCGTTTCCATTAAAACCGTATTTAATGCGACCCTATCCAGGTTTGTGCAAGCCCATAAATAGCTGTTCTTAGTTTTCTCAAACATTTTCTATTTCATTTAGGATCCAACTTATCACCTGCACGCGAATTAATCAACAAGCGATTATCACGGGCTCGTCGTGTAATAGAAAATGCCTTCGGCGTTTTAGCTGCTCGCTGGAGGATTTTGCTTTCGCCTTTACAAATGAGCCCATCATCTGCCGAAAGAGTTGTGAAAGCTACGGTTTTACTACACAATTTTGCAAAAATGCACGATGGTAGTTATTGCCCGGCAGAATACGTGGACCAATACCAAGGTGACAACCTCATAAAAGGTTTGTGGCATCAGGAAGTCTCTACTCCTTTACAAAGATACAGGCCTATTGCATCAAACAATACATCGAAAAGTGCGTTTAATTTAAGGGATCAGCTGATGAATTATGTCCAAACCCATCCAATTTATTCTGCTACAAACAAATAAGAAAATATATTTCACATTGAACAAAATAGTGGTTTTATTCAGCCTTTTAATTATATTAACAAAAACGAAGAATGAGATCTGATTGAGATCTAACAGAGATCTGATAAAAAGGAAAAAACAAACAAACACATTACTCTGGGCATACCATATTAAGGATGCGTATCTTCAGTCAGTCTTGCTCCTCCTCAGAATGTTTCTGTAGGTAGCCAACTAATACTTTTAAAAACACCTTATTGCGGCTTTTGGTAGGAACCTGCTTCCTTTCTTCAATTAGCTGGCTTACAGTACCACACAGGAAAGTGAACTGCTCACTATCAACATCATTCTCTCGTTGACGTTTCCTGCCTCTGTGTGTGCTGCTTGCGCTAGTGGGAGTCGCTTCTCCACCGTCGACAAATGGGCTTGAAGTTGAAGCAGATTCCTCTTCCATCGAGAAACTGATCTCTGTGCCACCATCATCTGGAGACAATTGCATATTTGAAAACGTTCTGCAATTAAAATTACAAATTGTTATTAAAAAAATTACATTATAAATAAGAAATCCTTACCTTCGGGGTGCAACGTGTCGTTGCAAAAAGGACATAGCATCAACAAATTTCCAATTGGAGCTCTGCGACTCCAGTCCACTTCCCGACTTCGGCATTATTGAGGCTTCCTTCACGAACCGGTCTCGGAGAGACCTCCACCGACTCTGGCATTGTTCTACTGTAAATATGTAATTTAATTAATAATAAATACAATAATATAAAACAGAAATTACTCTATGGCACTTACCTGTTGCGCCAGCAGCAACCGCCACGGAAAACCAAGCTTTTTCTTTTAAAATCTTGTTTCTGTACGCTTGACTTGCTTTGTCGAATAGGCAGCATGTCTGCACCGCTTCTATTAATTTTTCTTCAAACATTTAAACAAACAAACAAAAAATTAAAGCAAACCAAATGTCTGCTTCCAAGGAATACAATTTAAATGACAGAAAACAGAAACAGAAAACAATGAACCGTTATTTGTCAAAGTATTCAACGTACGGCAAAAGTTGAAAGTTGCTCAACTTTGTGCGTTACGTCAATGTATCCGTTGCGTATGGGTCACACCTAGGCTTGCCACCTGTCCTCCATTGTGGAGGACAGTCTTTCAAATTACTCAAATGTCCTCCGTCCTCCAAAGAGGACGTCCATTTAAACGAAATATGTAGATTTTGCTCTTAACAATACTTACATTACTTAACATACTTACCACAATGTTGAGCACAATTTGTCATATAACTCTTTCGACTGCAATTTGAAGTTGTTAAAAAGACAGTTCATGACTCAGTTATTACAAAAAAGATTTCTTGTGGACGCACAAAAGCTACGATGATTGTTGAAAACGTTCTCGGTCCTTTTATTTTAAATAACTTGATCTCAAATTTGATTAATGATGATGTCTATTTTACAATTCAAACAGATTAGAAGCATCATAAAAATAGAAAGTTTTTCCCCATTTGTATACAGTATTTCGACAGATCTACTGGAATTCAAAATAAAATAATAGATTTTATTGAAATTTCTAACGAAACGTCTGTTGGAATGGCCAACATGGTTAAAGACGTTTTGTCAAATTTAAATTTAAATATAAAAAAGTTGTATCCTTAAGTGCAGATAATACAAACTCTAACTTTGGAAAACACAATTCTTTGTTTTTAAACCTGCAAAAGTCCAATGAAAACATTTTGAAAAGCAATTGTCACGCACACATTGTTAATAACGCTTTGAAAAAATCGTTAAGCAATTTAGACTTAGACGTCGAGAACGTGATTTTAAAAATATATGCTCATTTTTCTGCTGCTGCTAAGCGACGAGAACGTTTAATTGAATTTTGTAGTTTTGCAAATGTAGAGTTTAAAGAGATTTTGCGACATGTAACTACAAGGTGGCTATCCCTTTTGCCCGCAATAGATTGCGTTTTGCAAGTTTGGCCAGCTCTCTCAGATTATTTTCTTTCAGAAGAGATATCCAAGCAAATGCGATTGGCTTCAGGTATTGAAAACAATCAAATATCTCCAAAAGTTAAAATTTATTTATTGTTTTTGTCACATGTCTTACAAACTCACACATGTCTTACTCAGATACTATAAAAAAATTGGAGTCAAACGTTTGTCCAGCAATCGAGCTTTTTCAAAATTTGACTGATTTTAGAACACACATTTTCGAACGAAAACAGCAACAATTTTTTGGATACGAAGTAAAAGTTCAATTATCAAAAATTGATCATCTTGAAGAAAGTTCTATAATAAAAAAAATTTTTTTTAATTTTTTGATGTAACTTTAAACTGTATTGAAGAGTGATCCGATTTTTCTGAAAGTAATTGGATTTATAAAATTGGAAAACTGAATATTTATGATAAATTGTTTACCTTTAATGATGTTGTAGAAGTAGTTGAAGAGCTAAAATTAAAACAAATATTACAGGATCTAAACGTAGATCAATTGTTTGACGAAGTCTGTCTAATAAGTAAATATTTTGACTCCTTAAATTTGGACGAGTTTTCCAGCCAAAGTGAAAAATTCGTAAAGATATTTGAAAGGTTTGAATGCAACAATTTATTTAAAATAATGAGCTATTTATTGACTATGCCATGTAGTAGCGCTTTCGCAGAAAGAGTTTTTTCGGTAATGAACAAAAAATGGAGTGAGGATAGAGGAAGGTGCTCAGCAAATTTAATAAAAAATGAGCTAATAATATACTTCAACCAAAAAGAAACGTGCGCTGACTTTTATGATCTCATTAAATCCAATAGAAGTCTGATTAAAACAGCAAAAAGCAATGAAAAATATTTATTTAAGACCAAATAGTCTTTGAAAAAGACATATATTTATGTAAATGAATTAGTTTTGGTTAATTGTTTTTGTACTTTTTTCGTATATTTTTACGCTTACTTGTGTTGTTTTGTTCATGTTTATAAATGTGTTTAAGTTTTTTTTGGAAGATTTTTCTATATACAAAAGTTTAAATATATGTACTCTGAAAAATAAAAATCAGATTGTTTATAGTAATTTAAGTGTCCTCCACAGCCACTTTCAAAAGGTGGCAAGCCTAGTGAGAGGGAAACGCGGCAAACACGGTTGCTAATTTGGTCAATCTAGGCCCCAGAGTCGCAAATTCGGTCAATCTAGGCCCCAGAGTTGATGGTGCGTTCGGAGTTTATTTGCAAATAAAATAATTGTTTTTTTGTAGTACGTTCATAGGAAATTGATTGCAAAAAACCGTTGTTGCTGAAAAAGTCACAAGTATGTTGTAACGTGTTTTAATAAGATTTTATCAGTTTTCCCTGACTGCCCTCAAAGCATTTACATTTGAATTGCTTGAGTTGCACCTCTGCGTTTGAAAAGGGTTCAACTTGCCATCACTGTTTCATACTACACTAGAAACAGCAAACTCAATGAGACATGAACTGAAGGAAAACGCAACCGAATATCTGCTGACTTCAGCGTATGAAATAATTTATTTCTGCTTTTTGTTGGTACGGGTTACAATCAAAATTTCTTAGACCAGTAAAACAAGGTGGTTCGCAACGCTATATTTATAGAAAATAAGAAAAATTATCACTTTAAGATGCAAGCAATTGACTGGTAACCGGTGGTGTGCGAATGCTTGGGTAAAAAAACCTAGTGTACGGGTTTTTGGAAAAAGATTGGAAAAAGCAAAAAATGATCTGAAAATCATTTCGCCGCTCAGTTTCGCGTCACGTAGTCACTGGTAATCTGATCGAGATGGAACATCGTGAGGACGGAGCTTCAGGCACATCTAAGGAAGCAGGATCCGACGTGCGGGCTGCTCGGGTGGCATTAACGGACGGCGCTGATGCGCCTTTGGATGCACAAGCATGCTCAGCACGGAATCGCGCAGACGCCCCGACTGGCGCCGCAGCAAGACTTGCTGTGGGCGCGCTCACTGAGGCATGCGCAAAACCCTCGACGCCGTTTCTACCTATAGCCGAATCAGTTACTCCTGCCGCGCAAGATTCACCTCGCACCCGCTCCGGTATTCTGCGCATCGAAAAGCCAAAGAAGCGTGCACGACCTGCACGGGTGGATACTGCCGGGGACACCGGTGGCGCTCCACGGGACACAAGCGTCCTGCAGGCAGCAGAGACAACAACTGTGATCACGACACGCGCGACTTGGGCGCACAGTTAGCTGGGTTGGGCATGTCGTATGCACGGGCACATGTGTCTAGCCTTGTACCATGTTCCGGCATGGAAGCAGGCCAGCGAACGAACGTGTTTTCATCAACAGCGGTTCCGAACCTTTTTTCAAATTAAGGCTCGTTTGGTCATACTGCGCCTACAGCGTTCAATCACCATAATACTGTAACGATGAGACAGTCTGTCGCGGTGCAAAGCAACCCTGCCGCTACGTGCCGTGCTATAACCCAATCTGGCAACGACGGCCGCGATAATAACTTTTAGTCCAACCTGGCAACGATGGTCGCGGTCATCAGGGAAACTTCTAGTCCAATCTGGCAACGTGCGAGAACGATCTGCGCGACGGCCGGACAGAGTATAAAAGGTGGCCAGATGCGGTGCAGCGAGTCAGTCTGGTTTTGACAAGTGAAGTTGCCACACGGAATAATTAAGCAAATACTTAAGTGTACGAACAGTAAAGTGTAAACTGTGAATAATAAAGTGACTGTTGGTGTATTTTATTGTCTGCGTTTAAGAAACTGACTGTGTTTTATTTTCAAATCACACAATCCAGAGATACGTGACCGCCCACTAGACTTAGTATTCGTAACAATACGTTGAATACAAATATTTCGTTTCCACAGACTTCACAAGCGGACATAACGTTGTCGTCTTCGCAGGTTGCAGCCCGGCAAGTGATGACTTAGGATCTACCCATATTTTATGGCAATCCTGAGGAGTGGCCGTTGTTCATAACCAATTATGACCAGTCAACGGAACGATGTGGATTCACTGATCAGGAAAATCTCATTCGCCTGCAAAAATGTTTAAAGGACCATGCGCTGGCAGCTATGCGGTATCGTCTGCGATTGACACTTTACGGATGCTGTACGGTCGGCCAGACGTGATACACCAGATACTTCAGAGCAAGGTCAGACAACAGCTTAATGTAAGAATGGAAAAAATGGAAACATTAATAAAAAGATTTAGCTTTAGCAGTGCAGAACTACAGGGCGACAATGCAGGCCATGGGCTTAGGCGGTTATTTGAATGATCCAATGTTGCTGAATGAACTTTTGAGTAAATTGCCCTGTGATTTAAAATTGGACTGGGGGCGCTTCCGCGTGGCACGCGGACATGTCGACATACAGGTCTTCGACGAGTGGCTGTTTAATTTGGCCATTTGTGTAAGCCAAATAACACCACAAGGGTATACGCCTACGACTTCCGTCTCAACTGATGAAACGAGAAGTGGCCGCAGACAGCGGCGGGAAAGGGTGATACTACATGATGTCATGGACAAAAGAATTGAAAGGTGCATCTGCCCAAATTGTGCTACGGAGCATCACCTGATGGATTGCGACGGTTTTCGCGCTATGGGAAAAGACACGCGGTTGGGCCGTGGGAAAAGAAGCTATGTATTTGTTGTTTTGGAACACACTTTGTACTAGGGATGCGCACGTCAAAAATACATCGATGTTTTTTCCGATGCAATGCATCGTGAAGTCACATCGATGTTTTGCGATGTATCGCTTAAAAAATACATCGAGGTTTTTTCCGATGCAATTCATCGTGAAGTCACATCGATGTTTTGCGATGTATCGCTTAATAAATACATCGATGTTTCGATGCATCGTATTCCCTATAATTGCAAAAAAACTAAATGAAATTTAAGAAAACAGTAAAGGTGCAGTGTATTAATAAACTAAACGTGTTGAATCTTGCGATGGCACCACTAGATAAGCAACATCTGGTTGCACTTATCAAGTGGTGACCGCTGCAAGAATTCAAGTAACAGACGCGATAAGAGCGTGCGGCCAGCATGTGGTGTCGGTATGCTCTTTTCGTGCTGTGTACCACGTTTATTGTGAGGAAATGATTACAATTTTATTCTTCAAAGTAATGGCCATCGCTAGCTACACATTTTTCCCATCTCTCAGGCAATTTATGGATGCCTCGCCAAAAAAATGTTTCGTCTTTTGCCTGAAACCAATCATCGATCCATTTTTTGACTTCTGCGTGAGAATTGAAGCGCCGTTCCGTTAATGCGTGGCCCATCGATGCGAACATGTGATAATCCGAAGGCGCCAAGTCTGGTGAGTAAGCCGCATGAGCAAGAGCTTCCCAGTTGTACGATGCAACCAATTCTTTGGTGGCTCTAGTGCGGTGTGGTGGTGCGTTGTCATCGAGGAAAATCACTTTGTGTTGCCTGGCTTCATATTCTGGGCGTTTTTGGCGTATAGCACGGTTCAAATCGGCCAATTGTTGTTGGTAACGTTCACCGTTAACCGTTTCACCATGTTTTAGAAGGTCATACCATATGACACCACGCTGGTCCCAGAAAACACATAGCATGGCCTTCTTTCCGAAGCGATCTGGCCTTGCGGTCGATTGCGCACTTTCGCCGCGGTTAACATACGATCTTTTTCGTTTGGGATTCTTGAAATAGACCCACTTTTCATCACCAGTTACGATTCGATGCAAAAACGACTTTCTTTTGTACCGGGCGAGCAGCATTTCACAAGTGGTTTTTCGGTTTTTTTGCTGCCTTTCAGTCAGTTCATGTGGCACCCATCTACCGACCTTTAAAATTTTTCCCATTGCTTTTAAACGTTTTCCGACGGTCAACACCCAATTGTTCTGCGAGCTGTTCTTGCGTTTAGCCATCATCTTCATCGAGCAATGCTTGCAATTCGGCGTCTTCAAACTTTTTTGGTGGCCGGCCACGCTCCTCGTTTCTCACATCAAAATCACCACTTTTAAATTTATTGAACCACTCGTTACACTGTGTGCGACCAAGAGCATGCTCGCCGTAAGCTTACACAAGCATTCGATGCGATTCAGAAGCGTTTTTCTTCAAATGGTAACACAAAATTAACTGTGTCCGCAAATCGTAATTTGTAGGCACGTAATCCGACATTTTCCGGAGCGTCAAACAATCCGTTGTTGGATGAAACTTGACAAATTGTGAACTGAATATTGTTGACATATGACAGAAGAAGTAAACATGACATTTGGTACGGTTCCGAAGTTTATAAATATTCGGCTATTTACCGCTAGATGTCGTTACCGTTCATAGGCGCATACCTGGTATTTAGGCTGCCATGCACTTTGGGTCATGCTACCTACGTGCATGTGCAGCCAAATTCTTAGGATAAGACATAGTGTAAATAGTGTAAGGAATATTATAAATAAAGGCTCCGGGCGACCGGAGTTTCAGAAGTGAAGTGCAGTGTTTTAATTTGTGGCAGCTCGACCCGGCAACCTGCAGCATTATACAACACGTTTGATATTTATTGTGATACTTGATATATTCATATTGATAGATCGTGCGTAACTGCTACATGCTCAATATTGATCGCGTCAGTATTTACAAAATTTTAATTCGAAGCTGTTCGATGCTCCGATTTTACTTGCAGCACATACTCGCTTTCAATATACTGTTCCATTATATAACCACATACACAAAACTTAAATGAAATATTTTAGTTTTTGCTTGCTCTACTTTATTTTTCCACTACGTACTGTAGCATCGCGAACTTATATCTCAAAATATGCTAAAAGATATTTATTGGCAGATCTGCGATCCGCGATCCGTATTTCAAGCCATTCAAATATTTTGCGATATGAATTGCGATTCATCAATACTGCAAACTAAACGCTCAATAAATATCGCGATACTGGATCGCGGTTAATATATGTACATTTCTTGAACTTATAGTAGGCTCCTAAAGTTGTTAAACTATTTAAACTGCAAGTTCGTGTTTTCGATGCATCGAATAAAATATATCGATGCATCGAATACAATACCATTAACAATAAATAACAACAAATAACGAATACAATCGCATTAATGATACATCGGAATTTTTTGCATCGAATACAATCGCATTAATCGATACATCGGAATTTTTTCGATGCATCGAATTGGAAACATCGATGTTTCCGATGCATCGGTTAACATCGCGCATCCCTACTTTGTACGCCGCTGCAGTTCAAAAAGACAATGTGGAGTAGATGGTTGTACAATGATACACAATTCATTGCTACATATGCCGCGTAATAAGGCCGCCTTAAGGTCATCGATATCAGCAGTTGAAGCCGGCAACATGTCGAACTCGACAATTCTATTCCATACCAAAGGAAATAGACACACTCTGTCTAGATATATATCCGTGGCGCTTCATGGAAAGGATACAATGGTTGACACGTACGCCTTCATCGACGAGGGCTCAGCGTGCACACTCATCGAGCATGACCTAGCAGCAGAGCTTGGGCTGGATGGCCCGACGCAAGAGCTTTGCCTTCAGCGGACAGATGAAATCACGCAAAACGAGGTAAATTCGAAACTAGTTTCTTTAATCATATCGTCACAAGAAGCAGGAGGCAAAAGTTTTTCATTATCGAAAGTGCGCACTATATCTGGTCTCAACCTACCTGTGCAGACACTCGACGACATGGACATAAGAACTCGAGATCATCTGAAAAATTTGCCGATTAAAGCTTATGAGGCAGCTCAGGCGCGAATTCTTATTGGCCTTGACAACATAAAGCTAGGCGTGCCATCGGAGACTCGGGAAGGTGAAGCGGATGACTTGATTGCGGCTAAATGCAAAATAGGGTGGTCCGTGTATGGGCGAAACGCATCACCAGGCAGCCCATTTCAGCGGATATTGCATGTCTGCGACTGTTCTGACGATCGGCTTGAGACATTGGTAAAATCGTATTTCTCTATGGACGCCGTAGGTATTCGTGCAGTGGCCCCTTTAGTATCGAAGGAAGATGAGCGTTCTCGTCAGATAATGGAGTCCACCACTAAATCTTCCACTGGAAAAGCGATGGGAGACTGGCCTATTATGGAGACATGACCATGACCAGACATGACCATATTGAACTGCCCGATTCGCGACCGATGGCTCAGAGCAGTCTTCAGTGTCTGGAGGCAAAGATGACTCGAGATCCTAACCTAAAACTTTGCTAACGAATACTATTCGAGACTACGAACACAAAGGCTACGTCAGAAGGCTTACTCAGCAAGAAGTTACATCCGGCGGCAAGTCTTGGTACATTCCTACGGTCGGGCTCGATAGCTCAGCGGGTAGCGCGCTGGCTTCTCATACCGAGCGCCCCAGGTTCGATTCCTGGCTTGGGCTGGAAAAAACACTAATTTACTTCTATCGCTATCCACATGAAGGGAATGAGAATTATAAGTATCGCACAAGTGCGCTCTTGGCAGGCAAGGGCAAAACCTCCAAGTGTGAAAGAAAAAACTGCCAATCGCCGTTCGGATTCGGCGTTAAACTGTAGGTCCCCTCCCTCCCTTTCCCCCATCCATTTGAAATGTGTGTTGTATCACATGTTGGAAAAAACAGTGTTGCATACACATTTCAAAAGGGTGGAATTTATGGTATCACAACGGGCCCACAGGCCTAAGTGTGTCTCATACAGAGGCAGCCACTTAACCAACCAACCAACTATTTGAGACTACGAACACAAAGGCTACGTCAGAAGGCTTACTCAGCAAGAAGTTACATCCGGCGGCAAGTCTTGGTACATTCCTATGTTTGCGGTTACCAACATCAATAAGAATAAGACGTGATTGGTTTGGGATGCCGCAGACGCCATTAATAATACAGCTTTGAACTCCGTGCTCCTTAAAGGTCCCGATTTGTTAAAATCGTTGGTCGGCGTGCTGATTCGCTTCCGCGAGAGGCCAATAGTATTGTGCGGTAACATCCGCGAGATGTTTCACTAGGTGCAAGAGGACCAAGTCGCTCAGAAATTCCTATGGCGCGACGGCGATAACACGAGAGATCCAGACGTTTACGTGATGCAGGTAATGACATTCGGCGCATCATGTTCACCTTCTTTGGCTAATTATGTTAAAAACAAAAACGCTGAAAGATTCTTGGAGAACCACCCAGCGGCGGTGCAAGCTATAAAGGACAATACATTTATGGATGATTGGCTGCAAGGTGTAACTACGGAAGATGAGGCTATCCATTTAGCTACGACGGTGCAGAAGATGCACGCTGAAGGTGGATTTGAAATGCGCCATTGGATATCCAACTCTAGGAAGGTTCTACTGGTCCTGTCCGGGCAAACCAATCAAGTTGCCAAATTCAAATTTATTGAGGAACCTGACACTAAACACGAAAAGGTGTTGGGCATGTGGTAGTCACCTGGTGGTGACATTTTAACATTTTTCGAGAAATTTCCGGCAGAAAGAAGAGTTGTAACCAAGCGTCAAATTCTACGGGTTATTATGACGGTTTTTGATCCCCTGGGATTTTTGGGATTTTTCATGATCTACGCGAAGGTGCTGTTGCAAGAGGTCTGGCGTTTCGTGGGATGCGCCTGTCGGCATAGTAGTACGCGACTAGTGGTCGCACTGGGTACGTCGTCTACGTACAATAAACGAAATTCGGATCCTACGCTGCTATCCCCTGGCATGTTATGCCAGCATACTCCAACTGCATACATTCGTAGATGCTAGTGTCAACGCATAAGCAGAAACTTCGTATCTACGCGCCGATTATAATGGTGAGATTCAGTGTTGTTTGATAGCTGCTAAAACACGGGTGGCTTCCCTTAACCCGATCTCTATCCCTAGGCGTTGATGGCTCCCATCCTGGGCCTACGTCTGGCAAAGTTTATAGCGGACGAATCATCTGTTGTTTTTCACCGCTGAGTATTTTGGTCAGATTCAAAAAACGTCTTGTGCTGGAGAAGAAGTTCGCTGTCAGCGAAACTCACCGGACTCGTGGGTGAATTCTAAGTTTAAGATGCGCGCGTCATAATCCGCAACTGTCAGCAGGAGGTTTACGATGAAGAAATATAGTGCCTAACGATGGTCAAGGGAGTGCAACGCAGAAGCAATCTCTTTAAGAGGTCGCCGTATTTAGACGAGGCAGGGCTTCTGAGAGTGAGGGGCAGAATCGACGCGATCACACACGTGCCGTGGGACACGCGGTGGCCGATTATTCTGCCACGAAAACATCGGGTGACGGATCTTATTGTAGAATTTTACCATCGTAAGTTTCATCACCATCATAATGAAATTGTAGTGAATGAGTTGCGTCAACGGTATTGGATACCGGGACTAAGGGCATTGGTGAGAGCAATTACCAAAAGGTGTCAACTTTGCCGCAATCGTCGAGCGACTCCGCTGCCCCCTGAAATGAGGAGTCTGCCACCGGAAAGGCTTTCTACTTTAACAAGGCCATTTACCAATACTGGCGTCGATTACTTCGGGCCGTTTGAAGTTGTTATTGGAAGGCGTCGAGAGAAACGATGGGGCGTACTTTTCACATGCCTCACCGTCCGTGCGGTTCACATTGAGATTTCGCCGTCACTTTCAACAGACTGTTTACATCTCGCCGAGGGGTGCCGAAATATATATGGTCGGATAATGGTACTAACTTTCGAGGAGCGTGCCGCGTCCTGGTCGATGAGATTCAGCGATTGTCGAAAGATGAGTTCGAACAACGCGTCCCTGACATTAAGTGGCGTTTTCTTCCTCCAGCGGTGCCTCATATGGGAGGCTGTTGGGAACGGATGGTGCGTTCCGTCAAATCTATTCTAATGGATATTCTGCCTGAAACTGGCTTGCGAGATGAAGTGCTTAGAGCGGCACTAGCTGACGTGGAGTTTATATTAAATTCAAGGCCTATAACTTATGTCCCTCTGGATTCGGCAGATGCAGAGGCGATTCGCCGCCTGACATTGATAGTGATCTAATTTTAAAGCATATTCACGTGAACGGTACGCAAACGAAATCAGTTATAGACCCGGGCAGTAGCCGTACTCTCGTTCGCAAAAGCTTTGCCAAACAATGTGGACAGACAGAAAAGTGTTATGTCGTGCTGCAAGGGACGACGAGCAAGTGAAAACTGATATGCTTCTAACAGACGACCAACTTATTTGCGAAAACGTACTATTGGGAAAAGATATGCTCTGTTGCCCCGGGAACCGGTTGGTAATTGAGGGTGACGAATGTCGTGTCGAACACATACGTAATATACGCTTATCAGCCGAACTTGGGGCAAACGAACGAGTTGAGCTTGAACAGCTTCTAATGAAATATGCAGACGTATTCGCTAATCCTCTCTCCGACATTGGGAAGTGCAGTATCTCGAAAATGTCCATCGAATTAAAAAACGATATTCCAATACGGTTCAAACCATATCGTGTGCCGTTTGCAAAAAGATCCATTGTGTCGGAAATCGTATCGGACTTAGTGGACAATGACATTATACGACCGAGTGAATCATCTTGCACGTCGCCAGTCGTCCTGGTGGAAAAGAAAAACGGAGAATATCGGTTGTGCGTGGATTACAGAAGTTTGAATAAAATTACGGTGAGGGTTCCGAACCCTATGCCAATAATGGAAGAGCGATTTGCTCAAGTTGCCGTAAATAAATATTTTACGACTCTGGACTTACGGATGGGTTACCATCAAATCGAAATTGACGATCAATCGAAAAAATTTACCGCTTTCGTGACCACCGACGGCCACTACGAGTACAACCGGATGCCGTTCGGTCTCGTAAACGCTCCAGCCGTCTTCCAGTCGGTGATGGACAAACTCGTTTCGTCTATGAAGTCAGAAGTGCTGGTATATCTAGATGATGTGATCATTCCGAGCAAAACGATAGCAGAAGGGCTCCATCGGTTGCAGAAATTCTTAACGCTTTTGAGAGAAAGCGGGCTTACGCTGCGCGTCGTCAAGTGCAGGTTCTTAGAAACGGAAATAGAGCATTTGGGACACAACGTCTCAGAAAATACAATCACGCCGGGTAATCATAAAGTGACCGCGGTACAGAACTTTAAAACGCCTACGAATGTAACGGAAGTGCGTCGGTTTCTCGGACTCACCGGGTTTTTCCGAAAGTTTGTTCGCAACTATTCCATAATATCGAAACCGTTGAGAAGCCTTCTACATAAAACCGAATTGAATAATTTCGTATGGGGTAATGCTCAACAAGAGGCTTTCACGTCCTTAATAAACGCTTTATCAAATAAGCCCGTACTTGCTTCGTATGGCGTTAACGCAGAGCATGAAGTACATACGGATGCAAGTAGTGTCGGTCTTGCCGGTGTGTTACTACAATCGACAAACGGTAGTGGGTGGCAACCAGTGTCGTATTACAGCCGCCACTGTACGGAAACAGAAAGTCGGTATCACAGCTATGAGTTAGAGGCTCTGGCTGTCATGGAAGTGCTCGACCGATTTAGAGTGTATTTATTAGGCAAAAAGTTTCGCCTTGTGACTAATTGTGCTGCGATCGCGACCGTGGTGGCTTAAGCTACTCGAATTTGACTTTGTGAGTGTGTCCACCGACAGGGCAATCGCATGTTACACGTAGACGCGCTAAGCCGAATGCCCGACCGGCCTCCGAAAGACCTGGATACAGCGGGTTTTATTATGAAAGTGACTGCGGGTGTCGATGACTGGCTGCTAACGATGCAGCTTCAGGATAAAACATTGTGTGAAATTATCGCAATATTAAAACAAGAACTGGGCAGCTCGCGAGAAAAAGAGATAAGGAACGATTATCAAATTCGGAATCATCAGTTACACCGAAAGGAATTAGATGGTCTTAAATTCGTGGTGCCCAAAGCAGTTCGCTGGCGCGTCGTTCAACACTGTCACGACAAAATGGGACATTTCGCGCTCGAAAAGACACTCGTCCGGGTGAACCAAAAATTTTGGTTTCCTAAAATGCGAAAATACGTCAAAGACTATATCGACGCTTGTATAGAGTGCTGCTACCAAAAGCAACGACCCGGAAAAACTGAAGGTCGACTTCACTTCAGTCCTACCGAGCCGATTCCTTTCCGGAAATCCACATCGACCATATGGGTCCATTTATACGCAGCAAGCGAGGTAATTGTTATGTGCTGGCAATTTCAGATGCCTTCAGCAAATTTTTAGTTGTCAAACCCGTTCGCGACACGGCGACGACGCCCGTCATTAACGTCTTAAACGAAATTACTAGCTATTTCGGTCTACCGGCTAACATCGTTAGCGATAGAGGTACGGCCTTCACTTCCAAGGCCTTTGAAACATTCTGCGAGCAAAATGGTATACAGCACACAAAAACAGCCGTTCGCACGCCTCGCGCTAATGGTCAAGTGGAGCGAGCGAACCAGACTATTCTAAACTTCATTCGTACGGCCACCGACAACGCGAAGAACTGGGACCAGACACTGAGAGATCTGCAGTGGTCCATCAACACACAACAGAACGCGACGACTGGGTTCAGCCCCAACGAATTAGTCTTCGATTTCGACCTCCAACACGTAGTGCATAATCGAATGCTAGCCGCAGTACACGCCGATGTGGATGGTGAGACTAAAACACTCCCAATCGCAGATAAGCGCAGTCTGGCTGCTGAGAACTATTGATGTTGCGCTCGTGTGAATATGTGATCTCGATGAAATGTGGAAGCGAAGTGAAAATTTTATTTTTTCAAAACTTCAAATTGACAAGTAAATTAGTTTGGCAAGTAGATCAATAATATACAAAGTTGAACAAGTATAATTAAACTACAGTTATTATCAACACGCCTCCTCAACTTTGGATTACTTTGAATTACAATCAACAATGCCAATAGTTTTAATACAAATATCGTGTTTAGCTTTACAAAGTGGTTTAGTAAGAACATCAGCTGGCATCTCGGTTGTGGGAAGGTACTTTATAATAATTTGCTCGTTCTTAACAGCTTCGCGAATGAAATGGTATTTATATTCAATGTGTTTGGTTCTTGAGTGATGCCCTCCAAACGTCGCCATTTGCTGAGCACTTTGCGAGTCCGAATATAATACGATTGGTCCCGACGTTCCGTAGCCCATGTCATTTAGCAGGAAACTTAAATACCGCGCCTCCTTCGCTGCTTCCGAGAGCGCTAAGTGTTCTGATTCCGCGCTTGATGTTGCTACTACCCGCTGCTTTTTGGACTCCCATGAAATGACGCCACCTGCGAGAATAAAACAAACTCCGGTCTGAGATTTGCGATCGTTTACTTCAGTGGCCCAGTTGGCGTCAACACATCCAAAAAGTGGTTGACCAGTCTTCCGATATGTTAAAACAAAATCTTGTGTTGATTTTAAATATCGAATGACTTGAATCGCGGCGTTCCAGTGCTGCCTTCGTGGATCCTGGCAAAACTGTGATAACATGTTTACACTACATGATATATCTAGACGACTGTATACCGCAAGGTGTAAAAAAGAACCAATAATTTCTTGATATTTCGTTTTATTTATTTTTTTCTGCCTCTCCAGAAATTGATGGTTCTTTTTCCAATGCAATTTTTGCTGGCATGGGAATTTTAACCGGTTTCGCATTTGTTTGCCCATATTTATCAATCAAGTTCGTAATATATCTAGGCTACGAAATTTACAACGTTTCGTTTCCAATTTTAATTCCCAGACCAATACAATTAGTTGGTTCCTTTAAATCTCGAATGTCAAAATTTTCTTTAAGTTTTCTTATTAGTTCTTCTGTTAAATGTTCGTTATTTGATGCAATAATTATATCACCAACGTAAAGTGCAACAGTAAAGTTGTTATTTTCGTAAGTGTAGATACATTGATCGTAATTTGATTGGGTTAACATCTAACATCTAACTGCTGCAATCTTAGATCATGCTCAACAGCTAATGCATATATGAGTCGTAGTGAACTCTGTCGTACTACTAGTGCGAATGTATCTACGTAATCGATGCCAAATTTCTGAGTAAATCCTTGAGCGACCAACCTAGCCTTTCTGTTTTCGATTGTACCATCGGGTCTTACTATAGATTTGAAAACCCACTTGCAACCGATTGGCTTTCTACCTTTTGGTAAATCCACTAACTCCCACGTTTCGTTTTTCATAAGAGAGTCGTATTCGTTTTTAATAGCGTCCGCCCATTCCTTAAAATTTCCTGAAGAAAAAGCTTATCTGTAAGATTTCGGATCTTCTTCTTCAGCTCTTTTAGCTGATTCATTTCTAAAACTCCATGATCGTAAACGTCTTTTAATTGAATGTTCAGGTACCTCATCTTGAAATTCTTGCATCTCTTCTCTATTATTTTCACCTTGCGCTGGCTTCTCATACCAAATGCTCCAGGTTCGATTCCTGGCTCGGGCTGGTGAAACACTCGTCTACTGCTATCGCTATCCACATGAAGGGAATGAGAATTACAAGAATCGCACAAGTGCGCTCTTGGCAGGCGATGGCAAACCGTGTGAACGAAAAACTGCCAATCGCCGTTCGGATTCGGCGTTAAACTGTAGGTCCCCTCCCTCCCTTTCCCCATCCGCTTGAAATGTGTGCTGTTACATATGTTGGCAAAACAGTGTTGCATACACAGTTCAAAAACGGGTGAAATATGTGGTATCACAATGGGCCTTTCAGGCCTCCGAGTGTGTCTCTTATAGAGGCAGCCACCGCAACCTAACCTAACCTTCACCTTGCAAAATTGCGTTTTTATTCGCTTGAGTATCGTTTGCTTCTACGTCTGTTGATTCTGCTTCTCCAATTTTGTTTTCTTTATCTATTTTTCCAAATATAAACTCTTGAAATCCCTTGTCCTCCTTGTCAATTTCTATTTCATCAACATTAAATTTGCCTTCTATTATTTTGACATCTCTGCTTTTGACGATTTTGCGCGTACCCCTTTTCCATAGACGGTATGCTTTCGATTCCTCTGAGTATCATATTAAAACAAACTCTTCACTCTTTGATTCCCATTTAGATCTTCCTGGTTTTTTCTTCAAAACATAAGCTGTGCTTCCAATTTGATGAAAGTAATGTACGTTGGGATCTTTTCCTGTCCATAATTCTTCTGGTGTCTTGTTGTAGTTTAACTTTGTCGGGCAACGGTTTCTAATATGTGCTGCTGTATATATTAATTCTGCCTATAAAAACTCTGGAAGTGTCGCTTCAATCATAAGACACTGAGCCCTCTCTACTAAAGTTCTATTCATTCGTTCTGCAACGCCGTTCTGTTGCGGTGTGTACTCTACTGCTAACTGACGCTTAATGCCTTAAACGCTTAATGACCTTAGGTAGTCACTGAAACCTTGACAGATTAATTCCTTCGCGTTATCGCTACGCACGCATTTGATCTTCCTGCCAGTACTCAACTCAACTTCCCTTTTGAAATCCTTAAATGCATCAAGATATTCATCCTTCCTGTATAAGAAATATACAAATACCTTCCTGGAATAGTCATCAGTAAAGGTCACGAAATACTTCTTGCTACTTATTGATTCTGTTCTCATTGGACCACACAAATCTGTGTGTATTAAGTTCAACACTGCGCTCGATGACTTGTTGTTTTTGTGGGGAAACAATTCTCTTGTTTGTTTCCACAAATGCAAGCTACGCAATCTAGCTTTTGATTTTTGAATGTAGGCACACCTTTGACCATACGTTTCGATTGCAACTGATTCAGGTGGACCAAGTTTAAATGTCCGTACCTCTTATGCCACAATTCTAAGTCATTTTCAAATTTTTCCGTTGCTTCATTACAGTCATCTGTCAAAGTTTTAAAATTCCTTACTAGAAATAAACCATTTGTTTTCGTTGCTTCTAAAAGAACTTCTCGGCCACGCTTAATAATTGTCTTGTTTGAATTCATAACTACTGTACAGTTATTGTCAGTGGCTTTTGCTGTTGAAATTAAATTACAGTGTAATTCTGGTACGTATACTGTTTTGAATAGTTTTATATTCTTTATTTGGTGGTTTATTTTTAATTTTAATCCAACGGTACCAATACCCTTTACATCTATTTCTTTTTCTTTGGCTAAACGCACCTTTCCCGAAAAGCTTTTATCGATGGTATCAAAATGTGATTCTGACCAACACATATGTGATGTAGCGCCACTATCTAAGCACCACATACCTTTGTAATTACTGTGTCCCGCTGTAGCCACAAATCCTGTGGTCTTTTCCGCACAGTTACTTCGCTCTTTAACTTTGTATTTGCAATCCCTTGCCTTATGGCCTTTCTTGCCACAGTTATAGCAATTGTAATGGAAATGTTTTTGAAACATACCTGATTTCTTTTCGTTTTCGTATTCGTTACCGTTTCATTTCTTTGAGTTCTTGTACACCTTCATTGCTTCCTCTTCTTCTGCTGCTGTCGTTAACTTGTCACCAATTTCCAATAATCTGGCACGTAAGAGTGTTAGAAATGGGAATTCGTTGGCAGTGTCAAATGCGGCGCGAATTTCCTTATATTTCGTTGATAAGCCGTCCAACATTAAAATTGTTAATAAATCCTGGTCGACTTCGACGCCCATCTCAGTCAAACAAGAAACGGACATGTCAAATTCGATGAGATAGTCTTTTATAAGTTGACCTTCACTCATTCTCAAATTTACCAACTTACGGTAGCACTCAGCCTTCCGCCTTGTGCACTTTCTTTCATACGTATCTTGTAGGTAAAGCCACACCTCTTTTGCCGTCTTGAGCGTCTTGATCATCTGGACCACGCTTGCCTCCATGGCCATTATAAGATCTGCTCGTGCATCCTGATCCTTATCGTCGTATTCGCGTTGCTCACTGCACCTTTTCTCGTAATGACTTGCTTGTGCTCTAGCCCACGAACGATGCGCAGGAATCTGCTTCGATGTAATACTGCCTCCATTTGTACCTTCCATGTTGCATAGTTGTTTCCATTTAGTAATGGTATTCTTAAAGTTGCTCCGGCCATTGCGGGCGTCCTGATTCTTGACTGCTTATCCAATGAATTCAATTATCCTTCAGGTTTGGGTCTGGGCCCATAACCTATTGATGTTGCGCTCGTGTGAATATGTGATCTCGATGAAATGTGGAAGCGAAGTGAAAATTTTATTTTTTCAAAACTTCAAATTGACAAGTGAATTAGTTTGGTAAGTAGATCAATAATATACAAAATTGAACAAGTATAATTAAACTACAGTTATTATCAACAAGAACATTAAACGGGAGCGCACTAGATGGAAGGAACGGTTTGACCGCAAGCATTCCACCCCGAAGAGCTACAAAGAGAACGACCTCGTTGTTATCGACAACGAGCCAGCCGCGACCGGGGAGTCCCGTAAGCTTGAGCCAAAATACCGCGCGCCCTACATCGTCAGCAAAATCCTGGGCAATGACCGTTATTTAATCGAGGACATACCTGGGGTACTACTAACAGATCGGAAGTTTTGCTCTGTTTTCTCGGCTGACAAAATTAAACCTTGGTGCCGCAGTGCTCCCGAACTTGATCCTGATGAGACGAGCGACGAAATCGAGGACGATTTACCTACAGGATTGGCCGAGCTGTCACGTGGCAACCCTGATTCTGCCGACTGACGAGACGATAAGTTGTGACGTTGAAGCGAGGACGAGCGGACGTGCAGCAGCAACGACGACGCGGCTGCGTATTTCCTTTTTTGTATTAATTTGTAATTGTTTAACAAATAAACATCAATTTTCACACCTTTGACCATACGTTTCGATTGCAACTGATTCAGGTGGACCAAGTTTAAATGTCCGTACCTCTTATGCCACAATTCTAAGTCATTTTCAAATTTTTCCGTTGCTTCATTACAGTCATCTGTCAAAGTTTTAAAATTCCTTACTAGAAATAAACCATTTGTTTTCGTTGCTTCTAAAAGAACTTCTCGGCCACGCTTAATAACACTGTGCTACAAAAAAAAAAAATTAAATACACCTGACAAGTAACATACTGTAGGCTGTTTATGTGGTCGAATAATCCATAAAAATATTTTTGTTATATTTGTTGTACCCTCCAAATTTTATTTATTCACAAAAAACCGTTTTTACAAACTTTCAACGGTAATCTATGAATATCTCAGTCATTTTTTTTAACGATTTTCAATATGTAATATGTTTTGGAAAGAGCATTGTCAGACCTTTCGAATGATGTATGTCAATTCATTGTTTAAACAAATGAGTAGTAAGTTTTTATCGCATAAACCTTGAAAAAGTGATTTTTTTCTAAATTTTTTTAACTTTAACCAGTTTTTATTGTATAATGAAACAAAAAAATTAATAAAGTTAGGTAATATTCTGAAAGAAGATTTGTTTACGAACAAATTGGTGTATTGCTTTATTGAATTGGGCCAAAACTGCGGAATCTACGCTATTTTTTCGTAACTAGAAAATAAAGCCTATCATGTGTATTGCAGTGTGTACAATGAATTCGTCTTAAATTTTTATTTAAATCTCAAACGAATACATATTCAAGGCTTTATTTTCTAGTTACGAAAAAATAGCGTAGATTCCGCAGTTTTGGTCCAATTCAATAAAGCAATACACCAATTTGTTCGTAAACAAATCTTCTTTCAGAATATTACCTAACTTTATTAATTTTTTTGTTTCATTATGCAATAAAAACTGGTTAAAGTTAAAAAAATTGAGAAAAAAATCACTTTTTCAAGGTTTATGCGATAAAAACTTACTACTCATTTGTTTAAACAATGAATTGGCATACATCATTCGAAAGGTCTGACAATGCTCTTTCCAAAACATATTACATATTGAAAATCGTTAAAAAAATTACTGAGATATTCATAGATTACCGCGGAAAGTTTGTAAAAACGGTTTTTTGTATATAAATAAAATTTGGAGGGTACAAAAAATATAACAAAAATATTTTTATGCATTATTCGACCATATAAACAGCCTACACTATGTAATTTGTCAGGTGTATTTTCAGTGTTGCACCGTGTAATTGTCTTGTTTGAATTCATAACTACTGTACAGTTATTGTCAGTGGCTTTTGCTGTTGAAATTAAATTACAGTGTAATTCTGGTACGTATACTGTTTTGAATAGTTTTATATTCTTTATTTGGTGGTTTATTTTTAATTTTAATCCAACGGTACCAATACCCTTTACATCTATTTCTTTTTCTTTGGCTAAACGCACCTTTCCCGAAAAGCTTTTATCGATGGTATCAAAATGTGATTCTGACCAACACATATGTGATGTAGCGCCACTATCTAAGCACCACATACCTTTGTAATTACTGTGTCCCGCTGTAGCCACAAATCCTGTGGTCTTTTCCGCACAGTTACTTCGCTCTTTAACTTTGTATTTGCAATCCCTTGCCTTATGGCCTTTCTTGCCACAGTTATAGCAATTGTAATGGAAATGTTTTTGAAACATACCTGATTTCTTTTCGTTTTCGTATTTGTTACCGTTTCATTTCTTTGAGTTCTTGTACACCTTCATTGCTTCATCTTCTTCTGCTGCTGTCGTTAACTTGTCACCAATTTCCAATAATCTGGCACGTAAGAGTGTTAGAAATGGGAATTCGTTGGCAGTGTCAAATGCGGCGCGAATTTCCTTATATTTCGTTGATAAGCCGTCCAACATTAAAATTGTTAATAAATCCTGGTCGACTTCGACGCCCATCTCAGTCAAACAAGAAACGGACATGTCAAATTCGATGAGATAGTCTTTTATAAGTTGACCTTCACTCATTCTCAAATTTACCAACTTACGGTAGCACTCAGCCTTCCGCCTTGTGCACTTTCTTTCATACGTATCTTGTAGGTAAAGCCACACCTCTTTTGCCGTCTTGAGCGTCTTGATCATCTGGACCACGCTTGCCTCCATGGCCATTATAAGATCTGCTCGTGCATCCTGATCCTTATCGTCGTATTCGCGTTGCTCACTGCACCTTTTCTCGTAATGACTTGCTTGTGCTCTAGCCCACGAACGATGCGCAGCAATCTGCTTCGATGTAATACTGCCTCCATTTGTACCTTCCATGTTGCATAGTTGTTTCCATTTAGTAATGGTATTCTTAAAGTTGCTCCGGCCATTGCGGGCGTCCTGATTCTTGACTGCTTATCCAATGAATTCAATTATCCTTCAGGTTTGGGTCTGGGCCCATAACCTATTGATGTTGCGCTCGTGTGAATATGTGATCTCGATGAAATGTGGAAGCGAAGTGAAAATTTTATTTTTTCAAAACTTCAAATTGACAAGTGAATTAGTTTGGTAAGTAGATCAATAATATACAAAATTGAACAAGTATAATTAAACTACAGTTATTATCAACAAGAACATTAAACGGGAGCGCACTAGATGTAAGGAACGGTTTGACCGCAAGCATTCCACCCCGAAGAGCTACAAAGAGAACGACCTCGTTGTTATCGACAACGAGCCAGCCGCGACCGGGGAGTCCCGTAAGCTTGAGCCAAAATACCGCGCGCCCTACTTCGTCAGCAAAATCCTGGGCAATGACCGTTATTTAATCGAGGACATACCTGGGGTACTACTAACAGATCGGAAGTTTTGCTCTGTTTTCTCGGCTGACAAAATTAAACCTTGGTGCCGCAGTGCTCCCGAACTTGATCCTGATGAGACGAGCGACGAAATCGAGGACGATTTACCTACAGGATTGGCCGAGCTGTCACGTGGCAACCCTGATTCTGCCGACTGACGAGACGATAAGTTGTGACGTTGAAGCGAGGACGAGCGGACGTGCAGCAGCAACGACGACGCGGCTGCGTATTTCCTTTTTTGTATTAATTTGTAATTGTTTAACAAATAAACATCAATTTTCACACCTTTGACCATACGTTTCGATTGCAACTGATTCAGGTGGACCAAGTTTAAATGTCCGTACCTCTTATGCCACAATTCTAAGTCATTTTCAAATTTTTCCGTTGCTTCATTACAGTCATCTGTCAAAGTTTTAAAATTCCTTACTAGAAATAAACCATTTGTTTTCGTTGCTTCTAAAAGAACTTCTCGGCCACGCTTAATAATTGTCTTGTTTGAATTCATAACTACTGTACAGTTATTGTCAGTGGCTTTTGCTGTTGAAATTAAATTACAGTGTAATTCTGGTACGTATACTGTTTTGAATAGTTTTATATTCTTTATTTGGTGGTTTATTTTTAATTTTAATCCAACGGTACCAATACCCTTTACATCTATTTCTTTTTCTTTGGCTAAACGCACCTTTCCCGAAAAGCTTTTATCGATGGTATCAAAATGTGATTCTGACCAACACATATGTGATGTAGCGCCACTATCTAAGCACCACATACCTTTGTAATTACTGTGTCCCGCTGTAGCCACAAATCCTGTGGTCTTTTCCGCACAGTTACTTCGCTCTTTAACTTTGTATTTGCAATCCCTTGCCTTATGGCCTTTCTTGCCACAGTTATAGCAATTGTAATGGAAATGTTTTTGAAACATACCTGATTTCTTTTCGTTTTCGTATTTGTTACCGTTTCATTTCTTTGAGTTCTTGTACACCTTCATTGCTTCCTCTTCTTCTGCTGCTGTTGTTAACTTGTCACCAATTTCCAATAATGTGGCACGTAAGAGTGTTAGAAATGGGAATTCGTTGGCAGTGTCAAATGCGGCGCGAATTTCCTTATATTTCGTTGATAAGCCGTCCAACATTAAAATTGTTAATAAATCCTGGTCGACTTCGACGCCCATCTCAGTCAAACAAGAAACGGACATGTCAAATTCGATGAGATAGTCTTTTATAAGTTGACCTTCACTCATTCTCAAATTTACCAACTTACGGTAGCACTCAGCCTTCCGCCTTGTGCACTTTCTTTCATACGTATCTTGTAGGTAAAGCCACACCTCTTTTGCCGTCTTGAGCGTCTTGATCATCTGGACCACGCTTGCCTCCATGGCCATTATAAGATCTGCTCGTGCATCCTGATCCTTATCGTCGTATTCGCGTTGCTCACTGCACCTTTTCTCGTAATGACTTGCTTGTGCTCTAGCCCACGAACGATGCGCAGCAATCTGCTTCGATGTAATACTGCCTCCATTTGTACCTTCCATGTTGCATAGTTGTTTCCATTTAGTAATGGTATTCTTAAAGTTGCTCCGGCCATTGCGGGCGTCCTGATTCTTGACTGCTTATCCAATGAATTCAATTATCCTTCAGGTTTGGGTCTGGGCCCATAACCTATTGATGTTGCGCTCGTGTGAATATGTGATCTCGATGAAATGTGGAAGCGAAGTGAAAATTTTATTTTTTCAAAACTTCAAATTGACAAGTGAATTAGTTTGGTAAGTAGATCAATAATATACAAAATTGAACAAGTATAATTAAACTACAGTTATTATCAACAAGAACATTAAACGGGAGCGCACTAGATGGAAGGAACGGTTTGACCGCAAGCATTCCACCCCGAAGAGCTACAAAGAGAACGACCTCGTTGTTATCGACAACGAGCCAGCCGCGACCGGGGAGTCCCGTAAGCTTGAGCCAAAATACCGCGCGCCCTACATCGTCAGCAAAATCCTGGGCAATGACCGTTATTTAATCGAGGACATACCTGGGGTACAACTAACAGATCGGAAGTTTTGCTCTGTTTTCTCGGCTGACAAAATTAAACCTTGGTGCCGCAGTGCTCCCGAACTTGATCCTGATGAGACGAGCGACGAAATCGAGGACGATTTACCTACAGGATTGGCCGAGCTGTCACGTGGCAACCCTGATTCTGCCGACTGACGAGACGATAAGTTGTGACGTTGAAGCGAGGACGAGCGGACGTGCAGCAGCAACGACGACGCGGCTGCGTATTTCCTTTTTTGTATTAATTTGTAATTGTTTAACAAATAAACATCAATTTTCAGTGTACAACGTTTTGTGACGTGAAACGAGGTGGGGGATGTTGCGCCGTCCGCATGCGCAACGCCGTTGCTTAGCAGTGCGACGGTTCTGAGTTTCGCTCCTCCTTTAGATATGTCATTACGCATTCTTGCGCTTTCTACTTTCTTCGACACGGGAGCTGCCAATACGTTTCCGGTTAACTCTTTCTTTTTGGATTTGGATGCCGAGCGGTGCAGAAGCTGCGAGCTGGATATTGGATACTTAAATATTAGTACACCTTTAGGTTTATATTATTTGTGGTGAGGCGCTCTTTTTGTTAATTAAGCCAAAACACAAGTATTTTAGCACACGTTGCAATTGCTGCTGAAAATGCTGTTTAGCTTACCCACGCCTCGCCACAACACATGCAAAAAATGATTGAGCGAACACTACGCTGCAACAACCACCATTACAATGTACACGAGTAAAGCCGTTGTGAACAATAACATTGCTTTTTGCTGTTGTCCTACGAAAATCTAACAGAAAATGTTATGAACTTAACATTCTCAAATGCCTACGCTTCGCTCTTCCCGCTCGCATCATAACAGCCGAAAACACTTGTGCCCACATGCGGGTTCTATATTACTCCATATTCTTTGATATTAGTGGTTTTGAAAAGTAATGTTATATCACAGAATAAACAGTATACAGAATGCGCATGTCGATCAGCGAAGCAATCTGAATTTCGGGTGCGGGCCGAAAGCAGCAGACGGGAAGATAACAGAGTTGGTTGAACAGAACTTTTGTCCCTGTTAATTTCTCGTGCGACGATGATCTCTGTTATTGTAACTTCGGTAAGTGCTGAATGGTGCAGGGCAAGTTCGTGCGCTCGATGCCGGCCATAGAAGTTACTGTTTTTTCAATGAAGCGAATGAAGGGCGATGTGCTGTTGTTGTTGTGTTGATGAGCGAATGAAAATTGTAAATTTTGAATTTTTGTTTCTGGCTGAATTTGGCTCGCTATGCCCGACGTGTGTTGATTAATACTAGAGTGTTCGGCTCAACGTATTTTGCTCGGCGTAGGTACAAATGTACCTCCATGGGATTTTTCCTTTAAGTTGTAAACAAAATGAAAAAACGCCGGGTGTATGTTTGCTTTTGCAAAAATAAGTTTTATTTTTATTTTTATAATGAAATACAAATATAATTATATACTTTTCTGAACATTACAAGCTTTTCATCAAAATGTATTAACTCTATCTCCCAGTTGATAGCACCTGTGTAACGTATACAAATACACGGGGGTACATTTGTACCTATACCAAGCAGTATGAGACGACTTTTATTATATTTATATTTTCACGTTAGTATGCGAAAAGATTTGTATATCCTTATGAGCACTTAAAGGCTAAGGTTTCGCTAAATGACTCCTTGCCGCGATTTATTTATTTATTTATTTATTTATTTAGCCAATGAACAAATGTCCTTACTGACTATAGGATATAATAATTATTACAAACTATAAGTTACTTAAACTATTCAACAGCAAACCCTTCGGAAGTGACAGATCCAAATCGGTAACATTGTTTAATTCCGAGAAGGCCCTATATAGAGGTGCATTTCTTGCATAATTCGTCCTGGGGACAGATAAATGGAAGGTATCCACCCTCCGCAGACTCCGTTTAGGGACATTAAATGCGATTCTTGCTAAAAGATCCGGGCAATCAATAGCACCACATACAATGCTGACTACAAAGGAGCATGCAAGAAGAGAACGCCTAGCATGTAGTGACTTTAAGTTAATTAGAAGGCAACGAGAGCTGTAGGATGGTATGGGATCACTGAAGTTCAGCGAACGCAAAGCGAACCGAATGAATACCTTCTGTATCCGTTCAATTCGGTTTATGGAAGATGCGTGATATGGTCTCCATATTAGCGCGGCATATTCCAATCTAGACCTGACAAAGGTTGTGTAAAGTAATTTGATTGTATACGGATCCGAAAAGACAGTACTATTCCGACGAACGAAACCCCACATGGCATAAGATTTAGAAACAATTAAACTGATATGATTTGCAAAACTTAGTTTTGTGTCGAAGAAAACACCTAGGTCTTTAATTTCATTAACCGACTGTAGCACGGAGCCAGAGATGGAGTACGATACTTGAAGGGGATCTCTTTTCCTAGTAAAAGTTACATGAAAGCATTTGCTAACATTTAAAAAAAGATTATTATCATTGCACCAAGACTGAACATTGTCGAGGTCCGATTGTAAGGCAGCAGAGTCCGACAGATTGTGAATAACAGCATAAATTTTAAGATCGTCAGCATATAGCAGGAATTTAGCAGACGAAAAACAAGATCCAATGTCGTTAATAAATAAGACAAACAACAAAGGACCAAGAATGCTCCCTTGGAGGACACCAGAAGTGGCAACAAAGGGCCGCGACGAGATGTTGTCAAGAACGACGGAACAATGCCTATTGGATAGGTATGACTTCAACCATTCGAGAAATGTTGAATGAAAGCCCATGCTGGTTAATTTCGAGACCAAAATTCTGTGAGAAACTCTGTCAAAGGCTTTAGCGAAGTCCGTATAGACTGTGTCTACTTGGTTGCCATTCTGTAAGGCGGAGAGGCAATCTTCTGTGAATACTGTAAGATTAGATGTAGTCGATCTACCTTTGACGAAACCATGCTGGAATGGAGAGATTATGCTCTTGGCACAAAAACTTAACTTCTCTTTGACAATGCATTCGAAAAGCTTAGAAACTGAGGTCAGTTTCGAAATCGGCCGATAGTTTGAGACATCGTTCTTGTTACCACTCTTGAATATAGGAGTAATCGACGCTTTCTTCCAATCATCAATGAAAACGCCTGACGATAGAGATTTGTTAAATATTGTTAATAGCGGGTTTATAAGAGAGGAACATTTCTTCAGTAGTACAGCAGAAAGGCCATCAGCATCCGTTTGAGTCGAGAAACTAAGATTGGCGATGCCCGTTTCAATGTGTTCGGCAGTTAGGATCAAAGAGCCAAAAGAGATGGGTGAGTCTGAGAAGTGACAGTCAGTCACATCAATTCCCAAATCAGAAACAAAATTCGAGCTGAAGAATTCAGCAAAAATATTTGCAGCATCCTCCATAGTTTTTGCGGATTTCTTCTTAAAGAACACGGAAGATGGAATATCCGAAACTGCTTTTTTTGACTTAATATTATTATTTTATCCTTACGCTTTTTATCCCCACTCTAAGCCTCCAGTTGTTTTGTTGCCAAAACATTTGTTTGTCAATCCTATGAAAATGAGACGTTCCGTAGAATCGCACTTACAAACTTGTGCATTTAATCACGTCTAAAGTATGTACCCACATATCTATTGTAAAGTAAAAAGTTAAAAGAAATAAGTAAGTAAGCAACGACGGTCCTGAATGATGGCAGAATAATTTTTTTGTTTTGCTTTCTCTCGATATATATATGTGTAATCCACAATTTAAAAGATATTTCACATAAAAAGATTGTACCAAATCGTTTAACTATCTTCAAAATTAAAAATAGTGTGATAATTTTAAAGCGTAGTGACTTTTTAAGTCGATAAGTTACCCCCTTTTGACATTCGTTCTCATATATTTTTGCACGCTATACTCCGTCGTAAAATTGCTACCGTCGGCGTATGTACGCACTGCGCCGCTCGCAGAATAAACCACAAAGCAAAACTAATTCGAATTCAATTTTCATTTCCTAGCCGGTAACAATAACAACAACCATAACTTATTGCTCTTCTCCCCATATATGTAAGAAGCAACTTCGTTTTGTTGGCCGACAACAACAACATCCACAGCCGACGCTATTTTTCCTTCAATGCTTCACGGAGCCGCATACGCTTACTTTCTTCTTATTTCTGTGCTGTTTGTTCTGTAATATAATAGCCTATTTCCACCGGGCCTTAAATGCATTTAACGCTTATATGCATTTAACATCGCATTTAAATGCTCTAATTCCCATGCAATTGTTTTTGTATCAAAGTGAGTTAACTCACTTTCAAAACTGAGTTAACTCAGTTTTGCCTTTTACAGACGTCTAACAGAATATGTTATGTTAAAAGCTGGAGCAATTTTGACAAATGTACAAATTTTGATAGCATGCTTTTCGGCGCTGCAAGAGCCGTACGAACACAAACAAAAAAGGGGATTCGAATTGCGTTCGGTGTGGAAGATTTTTTGCTAAGACAATTACTTTTTACTGCATTTTTCGCAAAAATACATATCGTCTGTCATAATCAAAGTCAAAACTTCTATTATTTGCCAATAATAAATGCTGAAAGAGAAAATAAAAAACGTGAAACTTCTAACTAACCCTCTTGACATTAAAAATTCATACAGCTCTGGTAACAATCAGCTGACAACTTTCATAAATGAAATAAACATTGACAAATGAAATAAATTTTCACAAATATGAAAACGCAGACATTCCTAGACTATTGAGAAGGAAAGCGAATTGGTTTTCTTTCAGTAGAGGGGCTACAAGAAACCATACATACGTATACAAGGAGATGGCGGCGATGGGTAAGTGGTGGCTGCCCAGGAATAAATTCAGAATTTGGCTTGACCAACTAAAAATGCAAACATAAACCAGCTGTTGCATTTAAGGGGGGAGTACACTTTGATTTTTCAAAAAAATGTATTTTTTTTTTTTTGGCTTAAAATGTTCCTTGGGATGTATACTTTAATTTAGAAAAGACTCCAAGTCCGCCAGAATATTCCTTACCGCTTTACGAAGCGATTTCCTAAAACATGTACCGGCGCGCTGAGAGAGCATTTTATCTTTAAACGCGTTTATCTCGAAACGGGGCTTTTCAAACTGGCGTGGGAAATAACTCTAACCAGTTATTATTAAATTTGGATATCGCCTAGGTTTTCTTGTTTAGAATTAAATTCTGCTTAGAAATACGTATCCACATTTTCGATTTTGTCAAAAATGGATTTTTAATCCACGATTTTGTAAGCATTTTTAGGGTTAAAAAATGGACTTTTTTTCCTAAGGCCACAACTTTTGAAAACAATTAATTTAAAAAAAATCGGAATACGTATTTCTAACCCGAATTTCATTACTTATCAGGATTTTGTTCGATTTATGTTCCAGGATCACATGGGAAGGAGTATTTTCTCACGCCGTTTTCCGACTTCCGCGCGAGGACGCCCGCGCGACCTGGTGCACCGGCCACGGGGGGACGCCAATCGAGTTCAAAAAAATACAAATTGTAGTTCGAAGGATGAGTAATAAATGGGTTATAACAGATTTGCCCTCCCTGAGTGTTTTATTGCTTAAAAAAATTAACGAAAATGCCTTACTTTTTCGACGTTCAAAGTGTACTCCCCCCTTAACTCAGTTTTGGTGGAAATGCTTGACAGTTCTCAAGCTTAACAGAGCCCTTAAATGCATTTAAGCGCTCGGTGGAAATAGGCTATAACAGAAGGAAAAGCTGTGCTGTTTGTAATATTAATAGCAGAGGACGTAATGTTCAATTAACAGTGGTCGTAACATTACGACCCCTTAAAATTTTTGAATTTGTATGAGATGCGCGTTCTGTATTACTGTTTATTCTGTGGTTATATTCAGTGTTAGGACTTATTACTTTTGACAGTAACATATTACTTATTACACATTACTGACATTTGAAAGTAATATCGTTACATTACTTATTACTGGAAATGTGAAGCAATGCATCACAAAACGTAATATATTATTTTCCGTCAACAAATCGAAATATTTGCGGAATTTAAAAGTAGCTTTTAGAAGTAGACATTCTGCAAAAAAACAATCAGGTTAAATGTTACTTTCATTTTGAATTACAATTTGAATTTCGCTACCTTTTTTGTTAAAACCGCTTGATTTTGCTTGCAAATGTTAATTGTTTCTCCACTACCAAACTCAGTTGGAAATGAAACACGCGAGCTATGTTTAGTATGAACAAGTGCAGCGTTGTATAATTGTAATACATCTTAATTATGTTATCAGTGCTGCTGTTTTACGTGAAAGTTAGAACTTTGTTGACTAAAAAGTAATATTGTAATAAGTAACTTGAAAAAAAACAGTAATATTACTGAAGGTGATTACTTATGGGAAGAGTAACTAGTTACACTACATTTTTAAAGCAAAAGTAATATACCACGTAATTAGTTACAGTACTTTAATATATTAGTCACAACACTGGTTATATTACGTAATACAGTGGACGTCCAATGTAACGAATCTTATGTTGTACCCCCCAATTTGTTAAATCGAAAACTTCGTTAAACTTATCGAAATTTTTTTTTTTAACCATCTTTCTTAAAGAAATAAGTCTCACATATTCAGTTTTTAACCTTCTGCCTTTCCCTTGGGGTCTATTTGACCCCAGCTGGAATTGAAAAATGGTTGAGTGGGCGTCTACTTGTGTTATTTAGGGCCGTTTTCTCATCTTCCCGTTAAAGTGACCTGTAAATATTTTCGTTTTCTCATCTTCCTGATAAATATAAATTTAACAAGTCTGATTTTTTGGCAACACTGGTCTACGATGGGCAGCACTTGGCGACGCAATCAGCTGTTTGTGAAAAATTATAATTATTTTTGAACGAAAAAAAATAAAAATTTTGCCTGGCAAAATCTTGTTGATGCTTTTACTGCCAAATGGGGCGTGTCCCGACGTTGGAAATCGTTGAGGGACAAGTTTGACAGCTTGAAGCGTAAGTCCAAGCTGGAACTTGCAGCGCAGAAGAGCGAGACGTATCGCACTGGTGGCGGCCCAGCAGCGATTGGACATGTCAGCAGTGCAAAGCAGTGAAATAGTCCAATTGGCTGTTATATGTTATATTTGCCGCATTTTGCGACTCCGTACCTTCAAAAGCGTCTTCCAGTGCATGAATTTAAGAAACACGCCTATTTTCCATACCGAAAGATCTCAAATTCAAATTTAATTTCAAATTGTAATTTCATTATCAGCTGTTTCTTGTTTGTAAACAAACACATGTATGTACTTGGCACCACTTCCACTGTACGAGATTCTGACCATCTGGCCCCCACCTAGGCAGCATCTCTGGGACAGTGCTGCCACTCATCTGGCATCACCGCATGAAGTTGGGTGCAGAGGAGGACGAGGCTGGTTCCGGTCTCTCTCTCTTCTTCTGGTCTGACGTGCGCAGGCAGCACGTGTTTGAGAACTCACATTAAATAAAGTAAAGTTAAATAAATAGCGTACAAATTGATGGTGCCTCCTGTGAGGACTGATTGACTTCAAAGTACAACGTTTAATATGAGCAAGGAAGGAAAAAAGGTAATAGGCACGGCGGCGCTCAATATCAGGGCGGCCGCGAGAACGTCGCTGCTGCGCCTAAAGGCCGCAGTAGATGCAGAAGGTTTCACTCCGGACTTAGTCGAGATCGACCACTTCCTCGCTACGCTGGATGCTCATTTTAGTCGGTTTACGGAGCAGCACCATACATTAGTAGGTGCCGCTGCGCCCGAGGAGTTGGAGGCGCACGACTCGCTGCTGGAACAGGTGGAGGCGGCATACAGTCACGCGGTGGTCAAGTTGCGACGCATGCGCTCCGGCCCGCCCGTCGACGTTGATCTCGCACCACGTGGATTCGGGGAAGCACGGCTGGATCCCATTAAGCTGCCAATCTTTGACGGGCGGCAGGAGAATTGGCTAGTCTTTAAGGATCTCTTTGAGTCTCTCATCCACAATCGGACGGACGTTGACGCAACGTATAAGCTGAGCCGGCTCCGACAGTGTGTGAGGGAGGATGCAGTGCCGATGGTCGGAGGTGTTTATACAGGTGGCTACGGCCAGTTGTGGCACGATTTAAAGCGCCGGTACGACAATCCTAGACGCCTCGTCGAAGCGCACGTTAACCGTTTGCTGGATTTGCCGGAACAGCCTGGTGAAACGCAACAGACCATACGCAACGTGGTCGATGTTGTGCGCAGTAGGCTGCGTGCGCTGGAGGTAATGGCCCTGCCAACAGATCAGTGGGATGCCATTATCAAGTGCCGTGGCTCATTGGAGGGTTAGCAGTCATTCCGACCAACTGCCACGCCTGACGCAGATGTTGGAAGAGATAGAGGTATATGCGGACACGCTGCAAGACGATGTATTCACGCCAACCCGACGCCAGTCATCGACGCGTTCAGCCAAGGCACATGTAGTGACGTCATCGCCTACAGGCGCCACTACTAGTCCACGATTGGTTTGCCCACAGTGCGCAGAGCCCCACCGCCTGTTTAAATGCCAGCAATTCCGTGCGTTGGATGGACCTCAACGTTGGAATCTGGTTCGCCAAAATTCGTTGTGCTATAACTGCTTGGGTTCCGGCCACACGGCCAGGCAGTGTTCCTCCGGATCCTGTCAACAGTGTAAACAGAAGCTTAACACGCTGCTATGTAAAGCAACTTCGGTCTTGGAAAGGCCGACGCCAGCGCCACTAGCGAATCAAACGGACACGCCTCGTCCATCATCATTACCTGGGACCTCGTCCACGACAACACCGCGAAGTCGCGCACCGCACATCTTACCCTGTTTCGACAATGCACAGACGTTTGTGGCCCAGTCAGCGGGCGTTGTATTGTTGGCCACGGCAAAAGCATCTATTCTGGATAGATGCGGGGAACAAAGAGAATGCAGGCTCCTGTTCGACATGGGATCACAGGTGAGCTTCATAACAGAATCATTTCAATCAGTTGAATCTTCGCAGAAAACACAGCACCCTGGCGGTGGAGGGCATTGGGGGCCAGACTGCCACAGCTTCACGCGGTCAGATGACGTTGACGATGCGCTCGCTCTTCGACCCGGTCGTCGAATTTACTTTCGATGCGCATATTTTGCCAGCTATTACCACGGCGATTCCAGCGGCACCTATCGACGTGCGGCGCTGCGAACATTTGCAAAATCTTCCGCTTGCGGATCCAACATACCATACGCCCGGTCGCGTTGATGTGCTCATTGGAGCTGACGTCTGGGGTATGCTGCTACTCGGTGGAGTTATTTCAGGCGGGCCTGAGCAACCGTATGCTCTTCACACCCACCTAGGCTGGGTAAATTGTGGCCCAGCCACTTTCCGGTGTACCTCACTACCGGCCGTGTGCACCACAGATGACAGCAACGTAGCCGAGGAGCGTCTGGACGACCTCTTACGGCGATCCTGGGAACTAGAGGTGGTACCGCAGCTACCGCCTGTTGACGATTGCGAGCAAATCTTTCATCAGACAGTTACACGCAACTCGGATGGTCGATACGTGGTCCAGATACTGTTTCGACCTAATTGCCCCGCCTTGGGAGACTCGTACACTTCGGCGATGCACCAGTTCCTTCAGCTGGAGCGCCGCTTTAGCAATGACGCTGCACTGCATCAAAAATATGTACAGTTTATGCGCGAATACCAATCACTTGGACACATGGAGGAAGTCGCTATGCTATGCGACAATGTTTCTCAAGCCTATTACATTCCACATCATGCGGTTACGACCAAGTTCCGGGTCATATTCAACGCCTCGGCGAAGACCACCAACGGCTTCTCCTTGAACGACACGCAATTGGCTGGGCCGCAGCTCCAGGACCCACTGGTGAACATCCTTCTGCGGTTCCGTCGCTTCGGTGTGGCGATCACGGCGGACGTCGAGAAGATGTTCAGACAGGTTGAAATAGATCCACGACATCGACGCTGGCAACGGATCCTCTGGCGGGAAACTCCGGACGTGCCACTTCGAACCTATCAATTAACCACCGTCACGTATGGTATGGCGTGCAGCCCTTACAACGCCATTCGAGCCCTGAGGCAGTGCGCTCACGACAATCACCATGTAGTTGCTGATGCTATTCGAGCGGCTGCTGCCCGAGACAGTATTCTCCAGAACTTCTACGTCGACGACTTCCTCGACAGCGCCCCTACGTCAGCGCAGGCCGTCACATTAGCTCAAGATATCATCAACATCCTGCTGCAGGGTAGGCTCAGTCTGCGGAAATGGAACTCCAACGATGTGGACGCTCTCATCGCTATCACTAAATCTGGGTCCGCTGCCACCGAATTAAGTCTTGGTGATTCCGACACAAAGGTCCTGGGCCTACACTGGAACCCAGTCAGTGACGAACTACAGTTCAAGGTGAAGTTGGCAGACGATCGTCTCATCCCGACGAAGCGGATCGTGTTGAGTGACGTGGCCAAGTTATTCGACCCCCTTTGTTTTTTGGCTCCCGTGACAGTGACTGCCAAAATGTTCATGCAGAGAACCTGGGCCGCCAAGATTGACTGGGATACTCCGCTACCTCCAACTCTACGTGAGGACTCGATGAAATTTCGGAGTGCTTTTCCTGTAATCTCTAGATTACGTATCCCACGCTGGCTCGGGCTGACGCAAGATTCCACGGTTTCACTACATGGATTTTGTGATGCCAGTATGAAGGCCTACGCCACTGTCATATACGCCCGTAGCATCGAGCCTGATGGGCGAACAAAGGTAGCTCTCGTTACGGCACGAACCAAGGTGGCACCGCTGAAGACCCTTACGATTCCGAGGCTTGAGCTGTGTGCTGCTCATCTACTGGTCAACAGCATGATCAGCACCTGTGCTGCTCTTCAGCTTGACGGAGTGAAATGCACCTACTGGAGCGATTCGAGCGTCGTGCTGGCCTGGATACGCCGGCCCCCGACCACCTTGAAGCAGTATGTTTCCACTCGTGTCGCCTTTATTCGACAACACTCTGATGTAACCAGTTGGCGACATATCCGCTCCGAGAACAACCCTGCTGATTGTGCCAGCCGTGGGTTGTCACCAGCCGCAATCGGGCAGTTCACATTATGGTGGGACGGTCCACGATGCATCCATGATGTCGGCGTCCAGCCACCACTGCTACCACATTTGGAGTCCGCGGATCAGGAAGCTTATGATGCCGAGCTGCGACCATTTCACACTAACCTAATCAGATTGGTGGTGCCCAAGCTGCAGGTGCGCCTTGGCACCGGGGCCACCGCGACGTTCATTCCGCTAGTCGAACGCTTCAGCACACTGCAGCGTCTTCTACTTACAATAGCTTATGTCTTACGCTTCCGACCAGCTGATCGCCAGAACTGGCATGCGGCCGTCCTAACTGCGGAGGAAGTTCAGCAAGCATTCCTACTACACGTTCGGGAAGCGCAAGGTAACTCATACTCTTCCGAAATTAATAATTTACGATCCGTCGGTAGAGTTGCCGTATCCAGCCCGCTGTTGCCCCTGAACCCATTCCTGGACGATTTGGGAGTCTTGCGAGTTGGTGGTCGATTACGGCAGGCCGATCTCAGGTACGAGCAACGCCACCCGATGATAATCCCTAAGGGGTGCCCACTAGCTACCCTCCTAGTCAACAACGCTCACCGGGTGACACTACATGGGGGCATTCGCGTTATGCTCCAATATTTGCGGCGCCAAGTTTGGATTGTCCACGCGCGCGGCGTAGTCAAACGTTGCATTCATGAGTGCAAAACCTGCAAGTTACATCAGCGCGCTATGCAGCAACAACAGATGGCGGATTTGCCACGGGCATGGATCACCGCTGCAGCTCCATTCACAAATACGGGCCTGGACTATGCAGGCCCATTCTACGTGCGTCATGGCAGCAAGCGATCGGTTGCCACTACGAAGACTTACGCAGCAATTTTCGTTTGTATGTGCACCAAGGCGGTGCACATTGAATTGGCAGAGGACTTGAGCACACGGGCCTTCCTCGATGTTTTTGACCGGTTTGTGAGCCGGAGAGGCTATTGCACTAATCTATACAGTGATAACGGGACCCAGTTTGTGGGCGCCAACCGTCACCTCAAGGCAGATTTGGCAGATTGGAATAACACTCATGCTAGGCAGCATCTGGCGGACGTAGGCGTCCATTGGCATTTCATCACCCCAGCCGCCCCACATCATGGGGGGTTGTGGGAAGCGGCTGTCCGCTCCGCTAAGAAGCATTTAAAACGGATCATCTCCAACCAGACCCTGACGTTTTATCAACTCAGCACGCTCTTGACGCGTATCGAAGCGTGCCTTAATTCAAGGCCCATCATAGCCATCCATGATGACCCAGAGGGTGGAACAGCTTTATCGCCTAGCGACTTCCTGATCGGTCGACCTCATCATCGACGCCGGGAAGAGATCCTGAACCCCTTGGGCTCCCACCTAGGCAGCATCTCTGGGACCGTGCTGCCACTCATCTGGCATCACCGCATGAAGTTGGGTGCAGAGGAGGACGAGGCTGGTTCCGGTCTCTCTCTCTTCTTCTGGTCTGACGTGCGCAGGCAGCACGTGTTTGAGAACTCACATTAAATAAAGTAAAGTTAAATAAATAGCGTACATCCACTTAGGGCCGTTTTCTCATCTTCCCGTTAAAGTGACCTGTAGCTAAAGTGAACTTTAGCTAAAGGTCACTTTAAAGTGCCCGGTAAATATTTTCGTTTTCTCATCTTCCTGATAAATATAAATTTAACAAGTCTGATTTTTTGGCAACACTGGTCTACGATGGGCAGCACTTGGCGACGCAATCAGCTGTTTGTGAAAAATTATAATTATTTTTGAACGAAAAAAATAAAAATTTTGCCTGGCAAAATCTTGTTGATGCTTTTACTGCCAAATGGGGCGTGTCCCGACGTTGGAAATCGTTGAGGGACAAGTTTGACAGCTTGAAGTGTAAGTCCAAGCTGGAACTTGCAGCGCAGAAGAGCGACACGTATCGCACTGGTGGCGGCCCAGCAGCGATTGGACATGTCAGCAGTGCAAAGCAGTGAAATAGTCCAATTGGCTGTTATATGTTATATTTGCCGCATTTTGCGACTCCGTACCTTCAAAAGCGTCTTCCAGTGCATGAATTTAAGAAACACGCCTATTTTCCATACCGAAAGATCTCAAATTCAAATTTAATTTCAAATTGTAATTTCGTTATCAGCTGTTTTTTGTTTGTAAACAAACATATGCAAGTTAATGTCCGGCACGCCGGCCGAACCAAAAAATTAAAGTTGGGGCTGGCGCACTGCCGGCCCATACAGTTAAAGTTGGGGCTGGCTACAGCCAGCCCATACTTACACAAAAACTCGGCAGATTCCAAAGAAGAAACTTCAAATCGTAGCTGCAGTTTTCCAGTTCTTTATTCGTCCGTGTCCCAACTAAGACTAACTTTTCCTAAACTTAATTCTAACGTATCCAGCCCTACTTAGCCCTAAGACTGCTGATTAGGCGATTCCCACGCTGTTGTCGCACCAGCAAGCTCCGGATGTTCGCCAGACGCACAGTCAGCAGCTTTAACGCAAGACCAACGCTGTTGTTGCACCTGCAACGCCTGCTGCAACGTCAGCGGTTTCTGTAGCGGAGCAGGGGTGTTAACTGCCCCCCCTTCAAATATCTGCGTCCCGCAGATTTTCGGCTTGCTCCTTGTGCACACCTGTGAGGACTGCTGGTATTACGAATTTCCTCGTAAGCTTCCGCCATGTTAGGTATCCGATGGTTACCAGAGCAGCTACTATGCAAATATCCGTTAAAGCTGATACGCCGAACATTGCCAGGACAGGTGGTAGCAAATGTGATATGCTCAGCGTCTTTCCTGTAAATGTCACGTTTCCCACCTTGACCTTTTCGTTGTTCAGCCGAATGATGAAAGATCCCTCAAGAAACTTTGAAGAATTCGTGCTGTGGACTTCACCCTTAAAGTTGGACAGGAACAATATATCATGGTCGATGAGCTCAATTACCTCATCGTGGTTCGGTTCGTAGTGACAAGGCGCATCTCCCCCGTTTACTAAGCGGGCAAGACAGCTAGCTTCTGGCACCCTTTCGAGGGAACCCATCTCGCATATCGTGGTGTTGCTTACTGTCACGCAATCGCCTGTGATGCCGTAAGTCTGATTTCTGCTAACAAGTATCCTCTCATGTTTGATGCTAACCCTTCTCCTATTCAGCGTGGTGGCTTTTACCATTAGTACACGATATTGCTCCACGTCCACCTTGGGTATTGATAGTATGTAGAGAAGCATCGTACCGTTAGAGTATACAGATGGCGTCGTGTATTCAATGGCCTCTATCGCGTTTCGGTATGGTAAGGTACTTTCCTCCCTAAGGATAAGCTCGACTTCTTCTCGGTTTAGGAGGTTGGTATTGACTATTCCCGCCTTGGCCATTTGGCATGCTCGGACTATTTCGTGAATGTGTTGTTTAATAATTTGTACCCTTTTAAAATGTGCATCTTCCACAAGCTTCAGGCTAACTTCCCTTCCTAGTGCGTTGCTGGATCGTGTCAGGTCGTTCAGCCTATCCACTGCCCATCTCGTTGCGTTAACTAGTTCCTCGTTTATTCTGTATTGGCGGTTGTTGTTACTAATTATTTCATTCTGCGATTCGAGCAACTGATTCCAATTCGTCGCATCTGGGGAGCCTCCAATCCATTTCCAGGCGGAACCTATCCAGTTAATGGCCCTTCGGTTTCGCAGTTTACCTCCCTGTAGCTCATTGATACGACGCTGGGCTTCACTGATTTCGAAATTTATAAGCGATCTCGTTGATTCATCCTTCACTTCTCGCTGAGAGGAACTTGTTAGACTCCTTAGTGCGTCGTCGATCAGGTTCAAGTTTACCACGTGAATCAGCTTAAAATGACCGTTGACAATCCATCCATCGCCCTGCTGTACCATTACCAAGGGGGTGTTGTACGGGAAAACGTCGAAGCAACAAGCTCCAGAGATGAAAAGCAATCTATTGTACATATAAATCAGTGTTAGCCTATTTATGTTCTAGTTACTCTTAATTTCTTAGATTCCCTACTTAAGAAGGCGTGTTTGCTTGTTCCTTAAATCTGAATTAAATTACTATAATTGTCGGTATGTTCGTCGATTTCTCAACCCTAAAATTAAGTTGAACATAGCTTAAATTTGAAACAAAGGGAGCTTAGGATTAAATTGAACATTTTTCCTTAGGATTACAAATTAAATTGAACATTGTTTAGAATTAAAAATTAAATTGAACATTGGTTAGAATTAAAAATTTAATTGAACATTGTTTAGAATGACAATATTGTAATGACCGTAATTATCCTAAGGTAAGTTAGCATACCACAATTTCCTTAGTGTTACTTAAGTACAAGCGTGTTAAGCATATTTAATTACTATTAGATGCACGTCTTCTTAAAACTCCTTTATCATTTTAAAAACTGTTTATCTATTATTTTATTAGATTTTTCTCTTAATGGCATTTCCATTTCTTGACTTTCAACTTCCCATTTGAACAATTTTTTATTTTGTAAATTGTTCGGTGCTATTTTTATATTCTATGTGCTTTTTGCAGGGTACTTGGTGTCATGATTATTTGGTTTTTTTTTGTTTTGTTCTACCATCTTTTATTAGATAAGCCTTGCTGCCGAAGGTTAGTTTCTTACATGGGTTTTGTGGATTTTTTTTCCTGAGTTGGTTAATATGGTTACCCCGTTATCTCGTGCTACTGTTTCCTTCTTGTAACGCTTCTTGTGCTTGCCCTTGATTTGTTTGTCAAGCACAAAAACTACTTTTCCGGAGTCGTATTGTTTCGGCTCCTGCCTTCTTTCGTTTAATCTGGCGTTTCTCATTTCCTGATTCTTCTCTATTAAGGCCTTTACATCTTCGAGTACCCTTTCTCGAAAACCTGCTAGGTTTTGGTAGTTTATTCTACTTGCTCTGTTTAGGAAAATGTCCGCAGGTTTTCTATTAACTATAGAATGGACAGAAGTATTGTAACGGTCTACCGCTATGTACACGAGTTCCTTTACCGAGGCTCTTGGGAGTTCCGTTTTTAGGCACCTATAAATTTCTAGCAGTGTTGAATGTAACCTTTCAACTTGCCCGTTAACCTCACTCTTTTGGATTGGAGTTTGGTATAACTCGATACCGAGAGATCTAATGAAATTCGACACGGTAGGACTTAACAAGCCTCGCTCGTTATCCGTAACGAGGATTTTTGGCACTGTGAAAAAATGAATAACCTTTGTTAACTTTTCCCGCAACAGTATCGCGGACCGATTCTTTATATGAAATAGCTTCGCATATTTAGAAAACGTATCCAAACAACTAAGGAATTTACACCCCTCTACCTCAAACAAGTCAACATGAAGGATTTCGCACGGATATGACGGTATTGGGGTAGGTTGGTATTTAGGTTTACTCGGGTGACGGTCATACTTCTGGTATTTGCACGTCTCGCAACTCTTAGTGTAACTCCTAATTAAACTTGCCATACGCGGAAAATAGTATTTTTCTAAAATTTGCAATGCGTTTTCACGAGGGTTCCGATGGGCTCTTCGATGCTCAGCTTCGATAATCCCGCACTTTCGTTCTTCGCTTGTAACGTCCTCGACTAGTCTTTGGGTGATACGAATCCTGTACTTGGAGAAGTGTTTCAAGTAGACATTTTGCAGGAGTTGCAAGAGGCTCTCTGGAATTTTAATTCCGTTAATTAGATTAGGGTTCAGAAACTTTTTCAGCGATTCGGTCAGGTTGAGTTCTGTGAAATACCTCATCGATACGTAATGGCGATAATAACTTGGATGAGGTGATTCCCAAGAATGTAAGTCTATTCCAATTCTAAAAACAATTTGATTCTTAAACACGTTTAATGGGGCCTCCACATGTGGTATAAGATCGGTTGAATCTCGCAAAGCGCTATGGGCAGTAGCGCCTGTCGATGAAGACTCACTTGCGGTCACCGTTCGTGCATCTACTTCGTCAGCGGTTATCGTGCTGCATTCTCCCTCATCCGCAGTTATAGTACTGCATTCGCCTTCCGACGCAGTATCCGTACCCGAGTCAGCTAACAGATTCACTTGAGTCTGGAGCCTCGAGAGAGCATCAGCCACCACGTTAGATTTACCAGGTTTGTAAATTAACTCGTGGTTGTACTCCTCGATCCTGGATTTCCAGCGTTTCAGTTTTGCATTATGATTCCTATTTTCCAACGCAAAGGTCAAGGGCTGATGATCGGTATAGATCCGAATCAATTTCGCCCCAAAGCGTGGCAACGCCGTGCAAAGTGCAAGTGTTTTTCTGGTCGCGCTCTTGGCCAATCTTTAAATTCACAAAAGCCTAGACCAAAGCGTGTGACATCTCGAGATATCGAGTCAGGGATCCTGCCCTGGGTCTGGAGCATCTGTGCTGACCAAGTGCTGGGTTTCCTGTCAACCCTAACTCTTCACGAGTAAGAAACCTGCTGTGCTGGACTGCTGCGTTTTGTGCTGTGTTGCTGTTGTTGCGGTTACTGCTGTATTGCTGTTGTTGCGGTCAGTGCTGTGTTGCTGTTGTTGCGGTTTTGCGCTGCATTGCCTTCTACCTGTCTTTCGCGGCTGCGTGGGCGCTTAAGCATTGCTGCAAGGCGTCATCTAGCGTTGGCTAGCAGTTTGGTTGCTGGTTACGGGAGCGTTGCCAGCGCTAATTTCCTACTCATCAGTGTATACTAACAGGCAACGCAAATGTCACCGACTCCAATGTTGACACGCCAGCAACGTGAACAGCGTGGTAGCAACAAAATTGAAGGTACTCCTAAATCAGTGAGCAGCGGTACAAATACCATTGGTGAGCAACTTCATGCTCTGGAAGTAAGGCTGAAAGCAAATGTGAAAGAGGAGTTCAAACAACTAGAGGATCGACTTAGGCAACATACCGACTGCTTGTTTGATAGACTCTCTGCGGAAATAGCTCGGGTAGTAAGCAATTTGGAGAGCGAAGTAAGCTCCATTAGCGCTAATTTCGCAAAGTATGATGAAAAAATTCACTGCTTGGAGGAACAAATTAACGCTCTGACTGCGCGATGTGATGAGCTTTCACAACAGCTAAGCAAAAACAATAATCACCACAGCACGGTTGATCATTCTTTGGATGCTGTTCTTTTCGGCGTGCCTGTTTCGAAGGAGGAAAATCTCAAAAGCATTTTCAATTTGATTTGTCGCTCTATTGACTTTTTGTCTCCTCAGCTTAAAGATATTTTTCGCATCAAGTCAATATCTAACTACTCCAATCCTGCGGTCATCATAAAATTTTACACTCCTTACGATCGGAATCGGGTGCTGAAGGCTTTTGGTGATTATCGCCGGCAAGCAAAACAAGCAGTAAACCTGAGAAATGCTGGAATTGATTCTGACAACAACGTCTACATACATGAAAGCATCTCAGCTGATACCCGTAAAGTTTTACATGCAGCGATTGCCTGTAAGCGCAAGAAAAGTATCTATAATGCGTTTACTCTGCGTGGCTCCGTGTACATCAGATTGGAGAAAAACGGAGATGGAATTAAAGTCGATAGCATTGAGGAACTGCGGAAAATTACAAGGGCTGGTGCCCACGGCGAATGATTTCTTTTCTCTTGTTACATTATCTATTACTTTTATCTATAATTCTTATAATTTGTTTGTTAGTTCGCCACTCTCCCTTACTATCATCTTTCCCTCCTTTATTCTCTTTTATACTTTTTCGCGCATTCTATATTCGCTTCTTACTTTTCGCGCATTCTATATTCGCTTGTTTTTTGATGGCGTGGTCATTTATCTAGCAACTTATACATTTATTTTTAATGTGTAAGAAGACTTTGTGTAGTCGTTCCATAGATAAAACTAAGATAGTATTGGATGTCATGTGCAAATCGAATAATGGCATTAATATATGCCATTTAAACGCGCAAAGTTTAAAAAACAAAATAGATGATCTTCGTTTGCTCGTTGATGGTGGTCTGCTTGATTTTGTGTGCATCTCGGAGACCTGGCTAAGACCGGAAATGTGTAATGACTTATTTAAACTGAATAGCTACAGGCTAATGCGTAGTGATAGACATGACAGAGTGGGTGGTGGAGTCTGCATCTATGCGAAAACATTCTTTAGGTGCAACGTAGTAAAGAAATCTAATATAACTGATCCAATAGAATTTATTTTTGTTGAAATTTCATTCGGATACAAAAAACTCTTGCTTGGTTGCGTCTATATGGCGCCAAACGTTGCTAATTATAATCTCATAAACGAGCAGTTGGCGGATGTGGTGTGTAGCTATGCCGATGTTGTGATCTGTGGAGATCTGAACTTAGATATACTACGCAACAAAAACAAGAATTTTCTGGATATGCTTGAAGCTTCTAATATGCATCTGTGCAACACCACCCAACCCACTCACTTCGCTCCAGCGGCACCACCTTCGCTGCTTGATGTTTTTTTGGTCTCTGATCCTGAACTTATTTTGACATATGATCAATTGATAGCGCCTGCTTTTTCCCATCATGATTTAATCTTCCTAAAGTTAAACGCTGTTGGAGATGTTAGTGGAGAGGGGACTAAGACTTATTATAATTATTCAGCGATAGATGTAGCATCACTTTTCGGTGACTGCAGTAACCTGAACTGGTCCCCCCTTTATTCCACAAATGATGTGAATAAGCAGGTTGATCTATTTAATAAAAATATTTGTTCGCTTTTTAAGAAACATGTCCCTGTTCGAGCAAAAAAACAAAAAGCAGTAGCGTACCCATGGCTGACAGATGAATTGAGTTTACTTATCGATAAACGCAACCATTTATATGCTAATTGGAGAAAATATAGGCATACCGACATTCTTCGTGATTACAAGGTAGCACGTAACAACGTTACATCACTTATTCGCAAGAACAAAAGGCTTTACTTTGAAAGTAAATTTTCACATACAAGTTCTAGTGCTAGTTTTTGGAAGAACGTGCGGCAGCTAGGGATCAATCGCAACAGGATTACTGCACCAGAAAGTATAGACCTAGATGAATTAAACAAAAAATTTACTGCCCGGCGATGTCCTTTTATACTGATTGCAGTGCTACTGCGACTGTTGGTAATAGTTTCTCGTTTGAAGGCTTTGATGAAATTTGTGTTGGTCTAGCGATAATGAAGATAAAATCGAATGCTGTTGGTTCGGATGAAATTAGTCCCTCGTTTATAAAATTATTGATTCCGGTCATCCTGAAGCATATCACATATATCTTTAACGGTATTATCATGACGTCTTCTTTTCCTGACTGCTGGAAATGTGCTAGAATTATTCCACTTCCGAAATCACCAACGGAATACCGGCCAATTGCAATTTTGCCCTTTCTAAGTAAAGTTTTCGAATCTTTGATCAGTGATCAAATTAAACAGTTCCTTGTTGAGAGCAACCTAATAGCTAAACACCAATCGGGCTTCCGTCCCAAACACAGTTGCACCACTGCGCTTTTAAAAGTATGTGATGATATACGTTTAGGTCTTGATGCTGACAACGTGGGCCTTATTGTTTTTCTTGACTTTTCAAAAGCGTTCGACTCTGTCAGCCATGCTATCCTACTGGAGAAAGCGCAATATAACTTTCACTTCGACAATTCAGCATGTAAACTTCTTTCTTCGTATTTGAGGAAAAGGTCCCAGTTTGTCTGTCACAATGGCAACTTTTCAAAACCGTGCTTCATTTCAGCTGGTGTACCACAAGGGTCGATACTGGGTCCTCTACTTTTTACTATGTTTATTAATGACATCTCGAATTGTTTTAATCACTGTCAACACCACATTTACGCAGATGATGTGCAAGCGTATATGCTTTTTCCAAAATCAGATATTAATCTGGCTATAGAAAAAATTAACAGCGATTTGAATATTATACATCAGTGGTCTGCTACCAATAAGCTAAAACTCAATCCAAGCAAAACAAAAGCGTTGTTTATTGATCGAACCAGTAGAACGTCTGTTCTTCCCACGATCTATCTAAACGGCTCGGCGGTTGATTATGTTGACAAGATAAAAAACCTTGGAATATATTTCAACGCCAATTTTAATTTTAAAACACATGTCAACAAGACAGTTTCCCGTGTCTATGGTGTACTATCTGGTCTTAGTCCGACAACGAGCTACTTATCCACCGCTGTTAAGTTGAAACTCGTGAAGTCTTTTATTTTGCCTTTAGTTTTCTACGGATGTGAGATTTTTTCCAGCTTGGACCAAGAAAGTACGGGCAAGTTGAGGGTGGCGATCAATGACTGTGCAAGGTATGTGTTTGGAGTAAAACGGCGTGAGCATATCTCCGACCATGTTAAAATAATGCTTGGATGCTCTTTTACTAATGTGTTAAAGTCGCGTGCGCTTATCTTTCTTCATAAAATTATAAACTCCAAACAGCCAGAATATTTGTATGATAAATTGCGTTTCGGTACCAAAACAAGGTCTTTTCAGCTCATACTGCCCAGGCACAAGCACTTAATAACTGGTCGACAATTTTTTGTCCACTCAGTTTCTCTGTGGAACGCACTTCCAACAAGCATTAAACGTGAGACCAACGCCATCAATTTCAAAAAAAAACTTCTTCAATACTTTTCAAATCTTTAATGGAATTTTCTTTCTTATTTTCTTCTCTCTCTCTCTCTTCTGCTCTCCTTAATTTCACTATTCATCTTTACTCTTTTCCGCTTCTTATTTTTGTTACAACATTATTATTTTATTATATTGCATTATTATACTATACCATTTTACTATACCATTATACCATTTATATGTTATACCAGGCGTCGTGCGCTTAATAAAAAGACTTAGTCTTACAAGTGCCTTGAAAGTAAATAAATAAATAAATAAATAAATACAGATAGGAACGCAAATTATCCAGAGCCCAGACTATTGCCAGCATCACTTTTTCATTTGTCGCATAGGCTTCCTCAGTTTTGCTGAGGGATCGTGAAATGTACGAGATTGGCCTATCTTTTCCATTTTCGCCCTGTGCTAAAACGGCCCCTATTGCGTAATCAGAAGCGTCTGTAGTGAGGCTGAAGGGTTTTTCGAAATCGGGAAAGGCGAGTAAATCGCTCGAAATCAACAACTTTTTTAGCATGTTAAAGGCTTTCAGACCCTCTTCGTCAAGAGTTATTGGGACTCGCCTGGAGGCGTTGGCTTTCACTTGGGCATGCTCGCCTCTTGTCAGATTTGTCAATGGTTTGGCCACCTTGGGGATCGTGACGGCGTTTAACCTTTTAAAATCAATCACCATGCGATACTGTTTCTCCCCACTTGGCTTGGGTTTCTTCGGCACCACCCATATGGGGGAGTCATACGGACTCTTAGAGGGTTGGATAATTCCCTCGCTCAATAATTCCTGCACCTGTCTTTCCACCTCCTCTCGCATGCAAGCTGGGTAAGGATAACTCTTGGTATAGATGGGCTCGGCAGTTGTCGTTTTGATTTCCGCCCTTATACTTGTTCCCTTTATGTCTTTATTATTTAACGGACCAAACAGAATTCCATATTTATTGATCAAGCGTTTTAATTCAGCGAAGGACTTTGGTGGTACATCTGCATTAATCATTTCGCAGATGTGCTGCGACCTTTTCAACTGAGAGGTAACGAACCGCCCCATTCAATTCAGTAATGGATTGGGCAAGACCGTCCATCGCGGTTTGAGTTACACAAAAGATTTAACGAGACGTACAAATAAACAATCACTCACCGTACCAACACCTTCCAGTGACCCACCTTCGCAGCAACTTGGCTTTTACGCAATCTGATCAGCACCTTCAGCACCCGCAGCACTATTTAATTTGATGATTAGACTTATCGCACTTACAACATCAACATTTCTGGGGAAAGAAAGGGAAAAAGGATTAGCGAAAGCTTTACCGTGGTCTTAAGGGAACGGCATCCTCGACCCCGAGGGGCGCTACGCATCGAGTCATTTATTGGCCAAGGAAGGGCTGTGTGGATCCTTTTTAGTCGCCGACAATCAGATTGAAGGCGACCTACTGGGGCACAGCTTGCTTCACAGCAAATTTTGAGCACAACGCGATCTCAGGCGTGTTCTTAAGTGAACGCCCGAAAGTGGCTGCCGTGATCGTGGAGTGGTTGCCGTGTTCTTATGTGTACGACAGCGTGCACCCTATAGGGCGTACCAGGATCACTTCGCGGCGCCTATCGCAAGGCAACAAATTGCTAGCCGGTTTTGCGGTCGGATCGGGAGATGTTAGTGCAGGTCCTTGACGGCTTTACGCGAACTCCGTGGGTGCACATTTCATTAACCAATTGTTAACTTCACCATTACTTCTCGCTACCGACAGTGAACTGGTTTTTCAAAAATTTTTTATTTATTTTATAATCACTATTATTACTTTTTCTTATTTTATTGAGATCTGAGGGTCTTCGGGGTCACAGATTTATCTTCGTTATATCCTGGAGGGTCCCGTGGGAGTCGCAGGATTTGGACGTATTTTTTTAAGGTGGACATATTTATTTATAGAACTTCTTCTCTCATTATTTTCCCAAGAACTGGAGGGTCCGGTCAGCTTCGGAGTTGGCTACGGAATCGCAGTCCTTGGTTTTTCTTTCTCCAAGCTGGAGGGTCCCGTAGGAATCGCAGCCTGCTCCCTCAATTCCCATTTCACACTTTCACTAATCATTTCACTGTCGGTTTGCACTTGGTTCCTTTATCTTGCACACCACGGGAATTCACTACACTAGCTGAAAGGTGCGGCTTGTTTAGGCCTGCCACCTCAGCTGCACAAGAACACATGCAAAAATTCACGCTCCTTTTCCCGACCGAAGGAGCCCGCATTTCTATTGCGGGCCCCTGCTCGGGCGCCAGTTAATGTCCGGCACGCCGGCCGAACCAAAAAATTAAAGTTGGGGCTGGCACACTGCCGGCCCATACAGTTAAAGTTGGGGCTGGCTACAGCCCACAACAGCTACACAAAAACTCGGCAGATTCCAAAGAAGAAACTTCAAATCGTAGCTGCAGTTTTCCAGTTCTTTATTCGTCCGTGTCCCAACTAAGACTAACTTTTCCTAAACTAACTAACTTTTCCTAAATTTTATCGGGAGGATAGCTTAACGGGCAGATGAGAAAACGAAAATGCGTTTATCGGCCCTTTAAAGTGAACTTTAAAGTTAACGGGAAGTTGAGAAAACGGCCCTTAGTGTTTATCGCGCTTACAACCCACTAACAAATCGAGAAAAACACTTCGGAGCTTCCCCCTTTTCTTTTGTGATTTATGTGTAACATTTCTTTATGTTTTGTCAGTAAATAATATAATCGTTTGATTGGGGTCATCCTGACCCCAAAGGACAGTGATCGCGGTTTTGAGCCAAGGACAGAGAGAAGGTTAAACAAATATCTTGTTTTATTCTAGCATTTTCAAAATACAAAAATGGCTATGTGTGTACAGTGAAAAAGTTTTCGATGCGGATTGCCTCTTTACCACAAGTAAACTTTTTGTATACCAATTTCTCTTGACTGATTATTTAAATATAAATTTTTAAAAGAAAAAAGCCTGCATACAAAAAGAATTTGAAAATGTTGGTAACTTGACGTCAAATTTTGAAAGTTTTAACGAAACAAAAACAATTGAGGTACCTTTCACTTGACGAAACCAAATATTCATTGTTATTGTAAAGAATGTGAATGCTCAAATAAAAACAATTCGAAGAGTGAAAAACTACATAAATATTCGTTATATCGAATAGCAATTTCACTTTTGTTCGTAATATAGAAACATCAATGGAAAAAATTTGTTAAATAGAAAGTTCGTGATACTGGATGTCCACAGTACTTGAAAACCAAAGTAATATATTAGAAACAAGTTGTATTACCTCCAAAATATTTGTAATAACATTACTAGTAATAAGACTTGAACCAGAAAATATTTAGAATTTTTAAGAACACATTAAAAAAAGTAATAGTCTGATTTGACTAAGATAAACGGCAGCTTATTATACATTTCTTAAACTCTAATCCACAAAATATTTTAAGGAAATATAATTAGCGGTTGCAAAATTTTATTATATTTTTCTTCAAGCTCTTAGTTAGAGACTGGACAGTACGTTCGGTGACTATTGCATAGGCTTGCTTCCATCGATTTCAGAACCGTACATAATTTTTGCAAACTTTTTTATTTTTCTTAGGGTTTGCTTCTTTACAGCCCAATATCTTTCAATAGGCCGAAGTTCTGGGCAGTTGGAAGGAAGTGGCTCTTTTGGGACCACCGTGACACAATTTTCTTCATACCATTCCATAGTTGACCTGTAGGGCGATTCCAAAATTTCTAACGACCGAGAATCGTTATCGTTAACGAACTACATTTGTAGCTTGCAGTAACGAACAAGCTATTCTCAAAATCATACTTATACTCCTGACAGACATAGGATTTTTGTACTACGGAGAATACTACAATCAAAGCTCTGAGTACTACAAAAAAGCTCGCGCTAGCATAGTGACAGACATATGGTTTTTGTACTACGTAGTACATTTTGACAAATACGGTTTGCGCTGCATATTCTTACCAAAAAAAAGAGCAAATGGACGAAATAAGCGTAATTATGTCAAACAATGTTAAAATTTTGGAATACCTCCGCAAGAAAAAAAAATATTTTGTGCTTGCTCTATCGGCATACAAACAATGTAAAAGATATGAAAAGCTGGCTGCAAGAAAACGCATTTTAAAAAAATACAGATCTTGTTGGTCAATGGTAAGTGCATCGTAGCATTTTATTAAAACAAAATATTTTAGGTTTTCATTTCTGTTGAATTAGGTAGAGAAGTCACGCTTCTGGGAAAGGGACGTCCCAGATTTCACCAGGGAAAAATTCAAAAACACATTCCGCATGAGCAATGAGACCTTCCAGTACATAGTAAATGCATTAAAGAATCTGCGCAAAAAAAATACTTACTGGCGTCCGGCGATTCCATTAGAAAAACGAATTGCGGTTGCTTTATATGCACTTGGATCTTCATCCGAATACAGAACAGTTGCTAGCCTCTTTGGAATTGGACGAACAACGTTGGGAGAAATTGTAGTGGAAGTATGTGAGGAAATATGTAAAATTTTTAAAACAGAGGTTTTTGATGCATATCCACCAACTGACGCTAAAATACGCGAAATTGTGTCTGGCTTTAACCATTTAGGGTTTCCTCAATGCTATAGCGCAATTGACGGTTGTCATATTGAAGTTAAACCTCCAAAAACTGAGGCTACCGATTACTATAACTTTAAAGGGTGGTACTCCACAGTTCTCTTTGCTTCAGTAGACTATCGGTACAGATTTACATACATCAATGTTGGTGCACCAGGAAGAAGCAACGCTCTTCAGTATTTGAAAACTCTGCTTTGAAATCATTCCATTGCAACAATGAAGTTTTTAAAAAATATTCAAAGGAGATAGAAGGTGTGCAAGTGCCAATTTTACTGATAGGAGATTCAGCATTTAAATTGTCACAATATATTATGAAGCCGTTTCCTTTTGCTACCAATCAACCGGAGGATGAAAAAATATTTAACAAACGTATTTCATCTTGTCGTCGTGTGGTAGAAAACGCGTTTGGTCATCTTAAAGCTCGCTTTAGACAAATTGGGAGAGGTCTTGAGGTCCATCCAAAAAATATCAACAAAATTATAAAAGCATGTTGCATTCTGCACAATATATGTAATAACAGAAACGACAACATAAATCAACACTGGATGCTTCAAACAATCACCAATAATGGAGATAGCCAACCTCATAGGGGCTCCAATCAATCAACCAACAGTGGCGCCGTAATAAGAATGGCAATAACGAAGCATTTTTTGCAAAGTAAGTTTTTATTTTTTGTTTAAAATCGAAGTATGATGTTATTTTGCTCCAAGAGCGCAAGGGCTCTGTCCTCGTTTTGCAGTGACTTGGTTAGGTACTCTTCCATCATTTTCTGCTCTTTTCTAGCTATATCTAGATACTCAGCACTGTTGCTTCTCTTCTTTTTTTTCGCAGATGATGAAGATGCAGGAGTGATCGGAGGGTGCAACCCAGAGCTACTCGTAGAGCAAGACGGGGAATTCGGCATGGGGAATCCAGCAATTCCGGGAAATCCATGGTTTGAAATTCTGTAAAACGTAATAAATATACGAATATATATAAATATATATACGAAATAAATATTCATACAAACCGATTTCGATGCTTTCTTCGGTGATTTCTTGGATGCAGTTTGATTTAAACCCGCCAATAATGCTGTGAATTCCCTCGTAGTGCTCCCAGTCTGATGGAGACCCACCGCTTGGGCCTATTTTTCTACGTTCCTGTCTGAAATACATACATATGTATTTAGTTCAATACATTTGAATCACTCATTCTGTTTGCCCGTTTGACAATATAGTCGCGAAAATAGTCGAAAATAACGAAGCACCCATTTTCGCGACCATTCCGCCGAACGTGTAAACAGAATCCTTTGGCTGTAACTTACCTATACTTTTTCGTTAAATTGTTTATACGCCCACGCAGCTCCGTGGCGGTCAAGTCCAATTTGTGTTCATTACGCAGTTGCTCGCACATAACTTTATAAATATGACTATTTTTGTGCACGCCACGTAACTTTGGGTGATGCTGTGCCCACACTTCCAAAATGCTTTTAATGTTATTACTTCCCAAATATTTTTTATTTTTCTTTTCCATTTTTCAAAATATTGAATATTTGAATATTGCGTTCAAACTGACGACAATGTCGAATTTTTGTTTGTCTGTCAAAATTGCGTTCATTCAGTGAAGGACTTTGACAAAGAGCTTTAAGCTTTGCAGTATGTTCAGTCGATTCCCTTTGTAGTAAACTGAAAAATCCCATTCCTGTTCGTGGTATTCTACTGGATTTTTGTACTATGATTGTAGTACAAAAATCCAGTTGCTTTCGAACAAAAGTTGAAAAAACCAGTGACAGACATTGGTTTTTTGTACTAGCAGGATTTTTGTACTACATGTCTGTCACGGGTATTAGCGACAAAATTCGTTAAAAAAAGTAACGATTTTTGTCGTTAACTTCTAACGAAAAATGGCAGCACTGGGATTTGACAAGTAATTTTCAACGAGTAAAAACAGAATATGTCAAAATTTTTTGCGATTTTTGTTATTATTTGATTCGTGACATAGCAGACTTGTGTTCGTTTAAATTATTAAATTTAAATTTTTGAAATGAGCCAATGAGTTCGCAGCGGTAGAGCGTCTACTGAGCAATACAACAAAATGCTCGATTTTTTTGTGTTTAACAAGGGTCTCGCGGAAAGCAAATTTACAGCCATACATGGACGGCTTGAAGCCTCCCGTAAATGGGAGGAGCTGGCGAGAATTTTAAACAGTCTGCAGGGTGCACAAAAATCTGCAGCTCATTGGCCAGTGGTAAGTTTTTCAAAACTTAATCTCTCTATAATAGAATAATTTCTCCTTTTTGTATAAGGCATGGCGCGATTTGAAAAGCCGCACTTCGTTAATTCAAGGGAGCGTAGGAAGGAAATGGCTGCGACCGGAAACAACCCCCTAACAAAGGCTCCACTTAGCGACTTAGACAAGAAAATGTTGAGCCTGCTCGGAACGGAGTATGTTGAAGGGAGCAGCCGATGTGGGGAAAACATTCCGGAGGAAGATGTATGTACAAATGAATACATATATGTAACCCTTTTCAAATATTGCAGTACGCTCTTGAGGCCGGTGATATTTCTGCTTTTTTAGGCTATCCGACAGCAGAAATACCAGTGGACTCAAGAGCGGAGGTAATAACGCCAACAATAACTTTGCCTGATACGCCTTTACCGAATGTGCCGGATACGCCAACATGCGAGCCCTCGACCTCCAAACCAAAAAGAGTGGCAAAACGAAAGGCCGTGTATGATGGTGCTCGAGACAACTTCTCCAAAATAGCCAAGCAGCAAGCAGATGCTATGATGGTAAGCATAAATCTTACTGCTGTAATATAAATGTTAAGAATTTGTCTTTATGCAGATGCAGGCTGAAGCAGCGAAAACGCAGGCAGAAGCTACACTTTTGCAAGCGCAGGATTTCGATCGTGTAGCGACAGCTTTAGAAGGCTTAGCTAAGTCTGTTTGTTCCTCCAAACATTGTAAATAAAATAATAAAAAAGCAATGTTTGTTTAATAATAATAATAATAATAATTGATTGGCACGACAGCCCGATTACGCGAGACTAAGGCCTAGCTTCCCGCAGCCACCCGTGTTGTGCGTGTGAATTTGTACGCGGGTGGAAGGGACCTACAGTTTTATGCCGGTTCCGAACGGCAGGTTGGGAGCTTTTTCATAGGCAATTTTTACTCTCAAAGGGTTTGCCATCTCCAGCTGAGAGGACAGCCACTGAAAGAGAAAACGAGTTTCCCGTTATTTTTTTTAGGTGTTACTACATGCAGTATTCGAACTTGCGTCGCTCTGCATTCGACTCGCTGGACCGCGCACTAACCAACTGAGCCACGGCGGCTGTCGCCAATGTTTGTTTAACTATTTGTAATTGGGTCCAAGACTAATTCTTAACCCTCTAACGGGCAAAATCGTAAAAATGGTCGGATCAAACTGATATTTTTTTCCAAGTAAATATGCACAAAAGGGTCTTAACTTTAAGTTTTTAGGTCAAAATTTTCTGTGGAACGACCGCCAGGTGAGAAATAGTTAAGACCGTCTGGAGACGGTCTTCAATTTTTTGGTTCCAATACACACTTAAATTTTTTTTTCAAGTATATAATATATTTCAAATAAAATATTCTAACTACTTACCATAAAATTATGAATTCCACCACTTGTTTCCAAATATATTATTTTGACACTTGAAAAAGAAAATTGTTGCGCAATAATTTTTGATGCGTGTTGGTGAGCTTCTCAGACTACACTGATAATTGCTCTCAAACGCATGGTCGGAGTGTATTCGTTTGTTTATCGAAATGTCAAGCAAACTAGTCTAAAGAGAACTTTTGCTATTTTGAAGAAACAAAAAATTCGGATTTGACCCTGGAGACCAGAAATCGAAGGCCGTCTTGTGACGGTCTTACTCGTTAGAGGGTTAAAGGTGATAGGACAACGGCAAATACAAAATGGCAATGTACTGGTGCGGAAGTGGTGGAGCAGCGGCACTGGTATTCGTAGTGTCACTGGTGCGGTTGTGGGTGAGCTAGTGGTAGTGGCATCAGCACAAGTGATACTGCGAGTGTAATATACTTTTAAATTATATTGTAAAAAACATGATTCTGAATTTATGTATATGACTTACATTGTCTATGTAAATTTAGAAGCAATTAAGCGTTCCTGTAGTCGCTTTGCGAGAGCAATTGGGCTTGGAACTTGCTCCAATTCTTCTTCTACTACAACTGCAACTTCTTCTGCACTTTCATTGGCGCTGGTATTTTCACTGGCAATTGTTAAACGCATGTTGTGTAGGGTAGCGCATGAGTTAACAATCCTACCAGCGAAGCCAGGATCGTACATAAAACTCGCTTTTTAAAGAGACACCGCCATGTAGATTTTAGTACTCTGAAGAGCCTCTCGACGCAATTCCGGGCTTTATCAGGCGTCATCAGCCATGGCTCTAATGGGTAGCCCGAATCTCCTTTAAAACATTATTAATCACGATGCAAATTGGACATCTTGTAATATGTAGTAGATCTCCCCTATCGAATGCTCGCTTCATGGCTCTCTGAGCAGCTGAGCTTTCCAAATAAACGCGTCATGACGTGCACCGGGATATCTTGCGTTAACGTTAAATATTTCAAGTTTTGGGCTGCACACCTACGATAAGAAAACATTCATGGAAAATACACATATTTACACATAATACAACATAATACACATAAAATACACCAAAAGACCCAAAGTGGCCGGGGCAGCTGAACCGTCGAAACCGAAGAGGATCTTCAGTGACGTTGTGCGTGACCATCTGCAGGTTGCACTCGTCGACGCTACCACCAACCGCGGCAAAGAAGCGCTGGAAAAGTGGGGAAAAATCGAGGCCAGGTTGACCCAATTGGCAATGGACCATGTATTGGGCAACCTGAATGCGAGCCCGGCGGCACCTCTTCCCAGCTTCGACTCTGCGGAGGTTATCCGGGGATATCGGGTAATCAAATGCGAGGATCAATTTTCTAGGGATTTCCTGGAAAGCTGCATCTCCAAGTTAGGGGAGGCAGCGGGAGGCTTAAGGCTTAAGCTTATCCCGGCCAGTGAGGTCCCTAGGAGACCACGGGCTCGCATATGGTTGCCAAATATGCCACTGGATACCGACAAACTGGTGACTTATATCAAAGAATATGAAGTAATATAGAACGCGCATCTCATACAAGCAAACGCGTTGTACTTGGGTACTGCTGGTAGTACCCTCTGTTATTGACAGCAGAAATCTCTGTTACTAACAGCAGAAATCTCTGTAACTTCGGCGTAACATGTGAATTGAAGTCGCTTCTGTACTCATTCGTATTCTCGCTGCTGTTGCGCCACTTGATAAACATGACGATGAACGCTGCTTTTGTTGTCGCGGGGAATAGCATTATAATATTGGCAAACAAAAAAAAGTTAGCGGTATACTGTTTTTTGCGCTGTGCCGTGCAGGCGGGATAGCATTGATGTTGTTGGTAATTGTTGCGTCGTTATTTCTGCTTTCTTTTTTATAATCACAAGCAAATTACAATTAGCAAAAAAAATGCGTGAACTTGGTGTAGTAAAATATGGGTGCAAACATGTTGCACAAGAGCGTTTATAGTTATTTATTAAGAATATTATTGTAAGGTTTTATGTTTATTGTTTTACTTTCGTTTAAATTTATCTTTCATAAATAATAATTTTTAATAAGAATTTTTTTATTTGCCAACAATTATTTTCAATTTTCGTTCTTTCGAACTTCCTTTTTGCACAGCCCACATGCAGTGTTTTCGTAGAAGAACTAAAATAAGAAAATCTAAAATTTGGACTCTATGGTTACAGCACTCACCATGGAACCATTCAGGTGTAGCATTTTTACAAGATTGTAAAACATGTGCCTTAATACCAATTTTTTCAGGTTCTGCTTCGAAGATTTTATGAAAAATTAAAATATGTTTTATGCATACATTCATTAGGGAATTGGAAGGAGCAAAAAGATTACCAAAATCAGAAATTGACTGATAATTTTTGTGAAAAATAAAAATTTCACTTGGAGCAGTCAAAACTTCATCCCTTTTTCTCAATTCGTCACCGCATTTTTCACAATTTAATTTAGGAATGATTTTGTACGCTACGTATCCAACAAAATACCTCATGGAAACCAGCTCTAAGTTAATATCTTTCAGATTACAAAAGGTGTCACCTACAAAATACGCCTCGTGCATCTCACTACTTAGATCAAGATTTTCCAGGATTTCATTGTCATTATCATCGCCATTAGCCTGCAAAACATCCTCATTAAAAGAAGCGCTTGAAATTAAATTAGTCATTGAACCTTGCGTCTCTTCACAATTGGTAGAGGAGCTAAACTTTATTATTTTAAAGGCTAATAACCTGGCTAAGATATTATTAAGTTCAGCTACAGAGGGGTTACAATTATTACCTCCTTTTTGCCTTAACACAGCAAACGTATTCTCCAACTTGTCCTGGTTAAAGGCCTTTGTCATAATAAAAAACTTGTCCGAATTATCTTTTAATATTTCATCTACAAGTAGAAGGACCGATTTTAAGGATAGTTTCATGCCATCTAGGAAGAAAACTCGTTTTTTTTTCATCAACAAATTTCACTTCCTCTAGATAATATAAAAATGTTTGAATAAATGTGTGCGATTCTTTCTTAATCTGAAGAGCAGATCGCTGGCAGTTATCTGCATACAAAGATCCACTATTCATGCAATCAAATATTTGATCAATTTTTGCTATAAAATCAGCTGTGGATAACGCTACCTCTTGTGTGATTTTTTTAAATCCACTTATGTCTGAAATTGTTCTGATAGCAGCTTCAACTGTTTTACTGAACACTTGCGTGGCAAATTTAACACGCATTTTTTCAAATGAATTTGGAAATATGTGTTGTCTAGTCAATTTTGGGCACATTTTGGTTTTACAATTTTCTTCCCTCTCCCAAAGCTCTTGAACTACTTTAAAGCTAACTAAACCATCAGGCGTTTTCAAGTCGCATTTAAGCCAACCATTTCGCAATGACTTGATTAAATGTGGGAAATCGAACATGCAATAAATTTTTTGATTTTGAAATTGAAAGTATGGTTTCTCTATACATACGCCTAAGTCGGAGAAACACTTTCTATTAGAAGACCCCTGATCACAAACCAAAACGTTCACTACTATACCAAAATTGCTTAAAATTTTAAGATTTTCTTTAATTATTTTGCACAACGTATCTGCTGTTAATCCATTCTCTGACACAAAATAGTTTAAAATTGAACACCAACTCGAGAACATGGACTTCAACATAAATCCACATACTTGCTTACCAATTTTTTTTGTTCTTTCGAAGCCTGTGCATTCAAATCCGTCAATTAAATCTAGTTTTTGATTGTATCGTAATTCTCTACGTATTGCCATTTCGTCCATTAAAAGAACCATATTATTTTCATTTTTTTCCTCCAACTCTAAGCACTTCTTTTTAATGAATTCAAAAGCCACATTGTTGATACCGGGCTGAAGGAACTTTATTGGAGCCCACCGATTTAAGGTGCTGATATGTGGCAAATTGAAATTTAACTTATCTCTTAGGAAAGAATATGTTGATTGTGAAATATAAAAAATATTTTGCGCTAAATATTTCACTTCGTCAGAATATTCTTTTGGCCGGGTGCTAAGTAAAAGTTTACAAAATGTTTTGGATTCCAAGTTGATATGTTTTAAAGAATCAATTGAATTTTTTAAAGTCTTTGAACAACAATTCTTGGATTTTAAAATAAAGCGCTTTTCTTTTCGCAATTTTTCGTTAATTTTTTTGAATTTTTTTAATAGGTCGCTGTATTTCTTTTTGTAATAATGGGTTATTTTGACGTTTTTTTCGCAATTACTGCATACTATGTCATCATAACGTGGTCGTTTCAATGAAGAATCTGGTTCTAAAAATTCTTCATCCGAAATCTCATGATCTTCGTCTAAGTTTAAGGTTGGAATCGCATCCTTTTTTAGAAACCTTTTTCCTACATAAGTACTGGAGAAATGATTTTCACAAATATACAGTTTTCGGTTATAGTCGTCATAAGATATATTGCATTTTTCGCGCCAAATTTGGCCAAACACGAAATCAGCAGCGGGGAATCTAAATAATCTAAGATTCTCGCATTGTCGTCTCGATTTTTTGCAACTGCGAACACAACATTGAATTCCAGACGTTGAGGAATTTCTATTTGTCTTTATATTTGTAGCCATATTGTAACAAACCGAAACACAAAATAGAATTACAATGTTGGACAATGGCGTTAAAATACTTCTTAAAAAAATTCAAAATTGGTATCAACCACGTCAAAATATAAACAAATAATTTTACTTGGAATGCGCCACGTAAAAATATTTGTAGAAATTTCAAATTGGATTCAACCACGTCAAAAAAAAACGCTGCAAAAGGTTCAAAATTGGTATCAACCACGTCAAAATATAAACAAATGATTTTACTTGGAACTCGCCACGTAAAAATATTTGTGAAAATTTCAAATTGGATTCAACCACGTCAAAAAAAAACCGCTGCAAAAGGTTCAAAATTGGTATCAACCACGTCAAAATATAAACAAATGATTTTACTTGGAACTCGCCACGTAAAAATATTTGTGAAAATTTCAAATTGGATTCAATCACGTCTAAATATTTGCAGGTTTTAAAAATCAATCAAAGCGCAGCATTTGAGCAAACAGCCATACACCACAAATCTTCGATTGATAGTGACATTACAGCAAAACCAAAAAGCATACACACAATAAACGACAACAACAAAAACATTAGCGAATCCCGAGTCATCTTCGCTGAAACGATGATGACGATGCCTTCGTTCGTTGTTTGTTTTTTGTTTGCGCTTCGGCAAACAAGATCAAGAAACATGCATGCAAAAAATGATTGAGCGAACACTACGCTGCAACAACCACCACTTCAATGTACACGAGTGAAGCCGTTGCGAACAATAACATAGCTTTTTGCTGTTGTCCTACGCAAATCTAACAGAAAATGTTATGAACCTAACATTTTCAAATGCCTACGCTTCGCTCTTCCCGCTCGCATCATAGCAACCGAAAACACTTGTGTGCCCACATGCGCGTTCTATATTACTTCATATTCTTTGCTTATATGCAAGCGCACAACCCATCAATACCCATGACTGACTGGCAAGTGATCAAAGCGGAGGCTCCGCAGAAGGCCAGCATGTCATTCCTCCTCATGATCACCGAGGAGAGCTTGGCTGCCCTGGAAAAGGCAGACCATAAGCTTCGCTTTAGCGTTCGGCACGCAAAAGTGAAGGTGTTCCGCTCATCCGGCGGGGATGAGGAGGCCATCGACGAGATTGGGGACGCAGAAAAGCTGATGGACGGCGTCAAGCTCAGCAATCCCAATCCCCCCCATACCGACGTCTAAATGGGATTGAAGGTTGTCCAAGTCAACCTCCAACACTCCAAGTTGGCAACGGACAACCTCTCCGTCCTCCTATCGGAGGCGGACGTCGACATCGCTCTCGTCCAGGAGCCATGGGTGCGGAGCACTATGGTGAAAGGGCTCCAACGAAGCGACTACAATATCTTCTATAAAAGGATCGACGGTAAGCCGAGGACTTGTATAGTCGCAAAAAACATCTTTGCATGTATCTTCTACCTCTTCACAGCACAGGCGATGCTACGGTGGTCAAGCTGGAGGCTGCTGACGGGGTTAGCATGACACTAGCCTCAGTATATATGGCGCATGATCGGCCAGCGCCCCCGGAGGAGGTCCGTAGACTGGTGGCTGGCTGTACCGGTGCACTGCTCCTAGGGTGTGATGCCAACGCCAGACACACGATTTACGATTTTATTATCAATACTAACCTGGTAGTGTGTAACAGAGGTAATACTCCGACCTTCACCTTCCCTAGCTCTGAAGGCTTCAGTGGCTGGGAGGAGGTCCTAGATGTTACACTACTAACTGAAAACGAACTAGTATCTGTGGATAAGTGGAGGGTATCCAATCAGAAGTCCTTCTCGGATCATGCTTGGATACTCTACGACTTGGATGTTCGGGCCGAACCCCCTCCACCCTATAGAAACCCTAAACGTACCAACTGGTCTAGGTTCGCTAGGATAGCCAAGAAGAAAATGGGCAGGGCACCCAATTCAGACATAACCTCGGCAGTAGATGTAGATAGCAATATCCGACGGTTAGAAAACGCGATGGCTTCTGCGTTTATAATATCCTGTCCGGTGAAATACTCCAAAAAATCATTTCCTCCCTGGTGGAACCAGGATCTCACTAGCCTCAGGGCAGAGACTCGTAGGATATTTAACCAGAGCTACTCCTCTGGCAACTGGGAAGGTTACAAGGACAGTCTCAGGAAATACAAAAAAGCAATCAAAAATTCCAAAAGTAAGGGCTGGAAGGATTTCTGTTCTTCAATAGAAACCACCAAGGATTCTGCTAGGCTAAGTAAGATCTTATCCAAGGACCATACCAGCCCCTCTTTTATAAGGAAAGCGGATGGTTCATGGACAGATAGCACGCAGGAAGCCTTGAATCTTCTTCTAGAAACTCATTTTATTTATTTATTTATTTATGCATATACTTCAGTCTACAGGATTTACTTACAGACTAAGGCATTAATTGAAAATTTCAAATAAACAAAGTTTGAATCTATTTACATCTAAATTAAAATTTAAGACATTGGCATATTTATTGATTGACCGAATGCATCTTGTAATAGGCTCATTGTATGCATAATTAGTCTTGTGAGAGTAATCTTCAAAAAGGCGAATTTGCCTTAAGTCATGACGCGAAGAATGAAAATTGAAGAATGTTGCGATTTCTGGGCAGCTTATCTTACTGTTTAGAGCACTATAAGCGAACATAATCGATAGATAAATTCTTCTATCTGACAGCGACTGCAAACCTAGCAATTTCCTTCTGCTAACATAGCATGGGAGGTTTGGCCAGTTCAGTCTCTTCAAAGCGAATTTGGTAAACACTCTTTGAACTCTTTCAATTTTGTCAGAATGAATTTGATAAAAATTTCATTTCATTTCCCAGGATCTTCGGATGAAGAGCAGGATTTTGAGCATCAGAGGTCACCTACCACGGGTATTGGTACCGTGATTATAACGGAAGACAAAGTTGCATGGGCAATCAAAAGTTTTTCAGCCTACAAATCACCTGGACCGGATGGAATCTTTCCTATGATGCTTCAGGCCACGCAGGAGTGGATAATTCCTTGGCTCGTTGCAATTTTCAGAGCATGCATAACAATTCCATACGTCCCTTCTAGTTGGAGAAGGGTCGAAGTTGTCTTTATCCCCAAGGTGGGAAAAAGGGGACACGAGTCAGCAAAGGATTTTCGGCCGATAAGTCTAACATCCTTTGTGCTTAAAACCTTCGAGAGGCTGCTCGACCTGCACATCAGGAATGTGGTGGGAAGCAAGCTATCTGATGCCCAACATGCATACCTAAAGGGGAAGTCCACGGAAACGGCACTCCATGAGGTTGTAAGGGCGGTGGAAAAGTCCATAGAACACAAAGAGTATACACTGGCGGCCTTCATGGATATTGAGGGGGCCTTCAACAACATCCGTATAGATGCGATCCGGGAATCGCTAGAATACCTTAGAGTTAATGTAGACATCTGCGGCTGGATAACAACAATGCTCCATTCAAGGGCGATCAGCGCTGAACTGGAGTTCTATCACCTCTGCTTTGGGTTTGTGCCCTGGATAGAATACTAGCTGAATTAAACAGTAGAGGTATCAAAGTTTTGGCATACGCGGATGACGTCGTGGTGATGGTACCGGGGATGTGTCTCGATGTGATTAGTGATATCCTTCAGGCAGCGCTGAAAAGATTGAGGGCTTGGTGCACGGGTCGTGGGCTATGCCTTAATCTAAGTAAGACTGAACTGATGCTTTTCACCACACGTACCAAGATACCTAGATTTAGATTACCTATACTGAACGGAACAACACTATCCCTCTCGTCTAGCGCCAAGTACCTGGGGGTAATCTTGGACCCAAAGCTAAACTGGAAAACAAACATCGAACACAGAGTCAGCAAAGCGGGCTTTGCTCTGTACGCCTGTAAAAAGATGATTGGCCGGAAATAGGGGCTCCGTCCGGACCTAATGCTATGGATGTACAAAACGGTTGTACGTCCTATCCTTTCTTATGGTTCCTTAGTTTGGTGGAAAGCTCTCAGGAGGGACTATAACACCACAAAGCTGAGCAGAATACAAAGAACAGCATGCGCGATAGCAACAGGGGCGATCAAATCCTGCCCTACAGAGGCTCTGAATGTATTGGCGCACTTACTTCCGATAGATCTTCATATCGTTAACACCGCCACTCTAAGTGCTCTCAGGTTAAGAGAGATAGGATGCTGGAAGAATAAACCGTATGGGCACGGGTCAATACTAGATCAACTGCAAAATGTACACACTGCGGAGACAGACTATAAAATTCCCACTGTATTCATCGGGAAAAGGTATGGCATACGTATTCCCTCCCGTTCGGAATGGAAGAAAGGAAGAGTCACAAGTGGGAGCGATACCGAAATCTACACTGATGGATCAAAGATGGACTGCGGTGTAGGAGCGGGAATCTACTCAGAGAAGCTGAGGCTCAGCAAATCCATTCGCCTCCCCAACATAGCTAGCGTCTTCCAGGCGGAAGTCTTCGCTATTAAAGAGGCCTGTAGGATGGCTTTGGACGATACCACCTACAAAAACAGCATATGCGTACTATCTGACAGCCTAGCTGCCATCAAAGCGTTGGGCTCGTCGCTATAACATCCAAGCTGGTGTGGGAATGTAAGGAGGCCTTAATGGATCTGGCTCGTCGGTTCCAAGTTACCCTAATCTGGGTGCCGGGGCACAAGAACATTGAGGGTAACGAAAGAGCGGATGAGCTAGCCAGGGGGGGTTCCGCACTTGAGGAACGGGTAGCGGAAATGGTCCGCATCCCAATTGGTTCCATCAAGAGTGAAATCTCCAAAGGCTTCCTTGCTAAAGCTGATACCAGGTGGGCTCGGATGCGTTCCTGTAAAATCAGCAGATCCTTATGGCCAAGGTACGACAGGAACAAATCAGCCGAATTAATTAACAGAGGCCGACGTGATGCAGCCAGGCTCACCGCTGTCATCACGGGTCACTGGCCCATTGGAGAGCCTGCTGCCAAAATGGGCATTCCTCATAATACCTGCTGTAGAAGCTACAATAATCCCGAGGAAAAGGAAACGATTCAACACTTTCTCTACGATTGCCCGGCCCTAACAAGGAGACGGTGGAAAACTCTAGGTAAACCGACGTTTACGAACGTTGACGAAATCAAGGACTACAAGGTAAGCTCACTTCTTGCCTTTCTAAACCTCTCGAATTGGCTGCAGCGGGGTTTAGTCACCGGGAGTATAACAACCATCTACCTAGGTTGAATCAAGATAGTGGTTTCAAAACGGCGCATCTGCGCTAATTGGATGCCTGGGGCATTACCACTCTAACCAACCAACCAACCAACACATATTTGAAAATTTCATAACTTACCATTTGAACGTTTGTTGAATGATAACCATGGTGGTTCATGTTCTATTGGCGCAATGACTGCAATGTGTGTGCAGTCAATTGCACCAATGGCGCCATCAAAAGGTTCCCGCGCTGCTAGAAACTGATTCCGAGCAGCCAACCTCTCAGCTATCGTCATCGGGTAGCGCACATTTTCCATGAACATGATGTCGTTTATGGCATCTGTTACCCGATGAATGGACCGACTGATTGACGCTTGGCTCATTGTGAGACCCCAGTGCTCAGGTCGTTGATAGCAACCGGTCGCATGGAAGCGAAGTGTTGCTAACACTTGTATATGTAATTTGTATGTACGTATGCATGTGCATTTTTGTGTACTTATTATTTGAGGTTTCTTACCTGCTTTTCAGCCGACAATGCTTATATATTTTTTCTCTGCAGGCGGTCGCCAATTTGGTCGACAATGTTATAAGCGAGGTCGGGACTTAGACGGAGCAAACGTTTAAATTGACTTTCCGCCAAGTCAAATGGGTTGTCCACGTCTCTTAGCAGCGCACGCTCAGCTGCAGCGCTTCTCATGGATGCTTCTTGTTGTAAAACTTCAGCATCAAAGATAGATACTGAAGATACTGAAAGGCCATAGTAGTCTGCTAGAAATTTTTATGATTTATTGCAACTATTTACATATATTAATATATTAAATTGGCTTACCCGTCGTATTTCGCTTATTTTTCACAATGAAAAATCAAAAGCTTTTCTACCTCAAAATATTCGTAGCTAGGCTACCGACAATATCGTTAGGGAACTGTCAAAGTTAGCGACAAAATTCGTTAAAAGCGTGTTTGGGAATAGCAGTTTACGACGATTGTCAATTTCGATACGAAAATTGTCGTTAAGAAATTTGGGAATCGCCCTACTGGAGTAGTGGCTTGTCGCTAGGTCTGCCCAAAACAAAACTGCCTTGCTCCGTAGACCGCAGGTGCAAATAGCTTGCCAAACCATGAAGCGTTTTGGAAATTTGGTGAATTTCACTTCGGAGTATTTTCTGGATGTTCCATCCTTATTCTTTTTACTGAAATAGGCATTCCCAGGCCACTGCTTAAAGACCACCTTAGAGTAGGTTTTACCATCGAGAATCACGCAATCGAACCTGGTTACGTAATCGTCATACAGTTTTCGAGCCCGCGTCTTCGCTATTTTTTCTTATGCTTCCGAGCGGTCAGGCACTTTCTGCTGTTTGTAAGTCCTTAATCTTTGACTTCACTTATATCGCATCTCAGTTGGATGCGATGTGCCTGATGCAGCTGCAACATCTCGGGTCGACCTCGAAGGATTATTCCGATATGTGCTAACAACATTATTCAGCACTTCTGGGTGACTTGGAACCTTTTTTCTGCCTGATACTTCGGTTCTGCAGATGGAGTTTCCCGCGATGTAGTTGTTTATAACATTATAAACCGTCGCTACGCTCGCTTTGCTTTCCCTTATAATGCTTAGTCTAAACTTCGTCTTATCAGTCAAGTAAATGTCCAGTATTAATTTGCGGCAGCGTTCTTGTGGGCTGGACATGTTGACTTAAGTAGATTCAAAATGCAATTGATGCAGGCTCCTAACTCTTGACACTTTCGTATGCTGGATGCGTAAAAATTCTACATTCTTGTTCACCCCTTATATTCAGCTTTATCGGGAGTTTTACGTGAACAACATTTCGGGTGGAATATTTCTCTTTTCAATTTTCTCCTTATCGTGAGTTTCCCACGAAATTTTCGGCATTGCAATATTTAATTTTGAACTTAAAATTGTCTGCTAAATATGCAAATACAAAACTTTAAGTTAAAAATTAAATTTCGCAATCTCCGAGATTTTGCTAGTTAACTAGTGTAAATTACACAGTTTAGGAGTGAACCATTAAAAATTTAGAATAATTAAGGACACATTAAAAAAAGTAATCCAATGTGCCTGATGCAGCTGCGACATCACGAGTCGACCTCGTGGGGTTATTCCGATATGTGCTAACAACACTTTTCAGCACTTCTGGGTTACTTGGACCCTTTTTTCTGACTGATTCTTCGCATCTGTAGATGGAGTTTTCCGCGTTGTAGTTGTTTATAACATTATAAATCATCGCTACGTTCGCTTTGCTTCAGTTTTTTCCCTTCTTTTCGTTAATTTTCGATTGGCTTCGTGTTATGATTCTTGCAGGATGTTGTTATTGCGTTTTTTTTGTTTTCTTTCTCTTAGCTGACGCACAATGCGCCACTGCCTATGTACGAAACGCGGCGAAACATCGACTTCCTTCAAAGCTGGCGTCAGCGCAGTGTTGGCAGAACCGTAAAAAAAATGATTTGGAGTAAGTGGCTCTTCCTCCTCGGCTGACACAGGCAGGTGCGTCAATGGACGTGAGTTTACCACATTCTTCGCTTCGATGATCAGGCATTGTAGAGTATGTTCCTTCGGCGACACCTCCTTCAATGTGTGACGCAAGACCCGTTTTACGCATTGCACCGTGCATTCCCAGACTCCACCTTCAGGCGGATTATTTGGACAGTTGAATATCCATTGGACACTCTTTGACGCCAGCCCATCTTGTATGCGTTCACAGTTGGCGCCGATAAAGTTCTTACCGTTGTCGCTGCGAAGTATGGTCGGAACCCCACGGCGATTGATAAAATTGCAAATAGCAAGAATGCAGGCTTCAGTCGACAAATCGTACGCTACTTTTTAATGAATAGCGCGAATCGCGCGGCACGTGAACGTGGCGATCCATCTTTTCTCTGTGCGTCTGCGTCTATCGTCACCGGCCCGAAGTAGTCCAATCCTGTGTTGGTGAACGGGCGAAGATATGGCGTCAATCTGTCCTATGGCAAGACCCCATTCTTGTCATTTCAGGCGCGGCTCTGTTAACGCGACACTCCTGGCAAGTCTAAACTACGTGGCGCACCACTTGCCTCAGCCTTGGTATCCAAAATCGTCGACGGATTTTACAAATGACAGACTCATGATTCTGATGCATCATTCGGCGGTGATGGTGCATCACAATCAACTCGGTGAGCGGGTGACCAGGCGACAAATTGATGGGACGTTTCGTGCTGTAGGGAAGGCAGCTGGCAGCATCGATGCGACCACAGACATGGATTAGTCCGGCTTCGTCAGATTACATCAAAAGGGTTTGTAAAAACGGCTAGGTGAATTAATCCACTGTACGACGGTTTTGGAATCACTCCATAGGAAGCAATTAGTAATGTTAATGGGATGCAGCAAAGGCATTTTCACTGGCGTCCACGAATATGTGCAGTTGCATTTGAACTGGTTCACCGGCTGAGAAGTAGTGGCGTGGCACTTGGACGTCTGAAACTCGGCAGAGGCTTTCACGTAACTTTTTCCATTCTACATTAATGCTGTCAGGCAATGGCTCATCCCACCCAACATCTCGCATCCAAACAACGCGCATGACCAACTTGGCAGCTATCGTCAGCTGGCTTAAGAATCCAAGAGGGTCAACGGTTCTCTCTTGGTTGGTCCGACTGCTACAGCTGTGTCGACTCTGTGAAAGTGTATACGGTATCGGAATGTGTCGGTGGCAGCATGCCAGTACATACCGAGCACTTTCTCATTGGCCAGCAGAACGTCGCTCCTGCGTTCTTCACCCAGACGACAGGCAACAGCAGGTGATTTCGAGGCGAAGTTACGCAACAAAAATCCGGCAGCATGATGGATAGACCGGACACGTAGGTTGATCTCGATAGCTTCCTCCTCAGAACCTATCCACGAAGTCGTCGACGTAGTGACGTTCCAAAATATATTTCACAGCGCGTTCTTCGCCATCGCCGTGCATCAAGGCGTTCCTGTTTTAGATATACTGAACAAGTGGCACCGAATATCATAACCGTCATTTCGTAAACATCTGGCGGGCGTGTGTTGTCGCCATGTCTCCATAGGAACTGTTGAGCGCACCTATTTTGCGACTGAATGACCACCTGATGAAACATTTCTTTAATGTCGGCACAAACGGCAACGGGTCCATAGCGGAAGTTCAGTAGGACCGACGTCAGTGGCTGATATTGTTGAGGCCCTTTTAGCAAGTGGTCGTTCAATGAAGTCCCATCAACTGTGGCGGTGGCATCAAACACCTGGCGCAGCTTACCCGGCTTGTTAGGATTTCGTACGGCAAAGTGTGGCAAGTACCAAGTTTTTGGTCCCACCACGGGGGCTGGCTGCAGCTTTCTGGCGTACCCTTTGTTGACATAATCGTTGATGATAGAGTTGTAGACGGAAGCAAACTCATCATCTTTCTGCAATTTTCGCTCGACTCCCCCTAGTCGCTTCAGGGCCATAGGATAGCTATCCGGTAGAGACACGTCATCTGGCTTCCATAGCAATCCCGTTTGAAAGCGACCAGCAATATGTTTGGTTGTGCACTCCAGTAGCTGGCGTGCTCGGACTTCATTAAAACTTTCCACCTCAGGAGCTGCTCGAACACCAAAGCTTTCGATCGAATAATAGTCAACAACCAGATTATGTATGCGTTGCTCCCTCTGTGGCTGGATGAGGAGGCATGACGTCGATGCAACACTTTGCTGAGTCTAACCAAAAACGACACAGCCCAATTCGGTTTGCGCAGCATATGGTCCACCTTCTCGCATTGTGACAATATATTTTGGAACACCCATACGGCAATGGTTAAGTCCGATTAGCAATTGAGGCCTGACGTTGCCTTCATCCATTAACGCGTAAACATCCCTCTGCCCCTTTGGACCATACAACGTCACTGGCAGCACACGAAACAACAGATTGTTGTTCGCCTCACTCGCACGGCAACTGACCACTGTCTGACCTTCTCGACAACACGGAGTTGCAGATGGCTGAACTGCCTCTGTGTTCGTCTTTGACGCAGTGTGCAGCAGCTCATGATGCTTCCTAGTACAACCTGTGCTAGAACATCACTTTTGACGGCGGCAGTTGTGCAATGAGTGACCCAATGACAAACACCCAAAGCACAGATGGATCTTCTTGCACATGTCCCATCTTTCAGTAGCACTGCCGGCAAGAAACTGCTGACAGGCGGGCACCTTATATACACCTTTGCAGACAGGACAAACGTCTGTTTTCTCGTTGGCATAGAGTACCGGACGGACAGACTTTTATTTTTTTCTCGTCAGAGTTCGGTAGGTAGTCAAAAATTGTTGTTGGTTTTGTTTACATTAGGCGAACAGCATTGCCAGCCAACTGTTTTTCTGTGCGATTCGAGGCATTTTTGCAATGATGAAAGAAAACAATTTTTCAAATTTTCGTTATGATTTTCTTTTTTAATTACAGATGTGTTTATTTATTATTTTGCAGTTACGTAGAAGATGAATACTTAGCAATCATCGCAAAGCGAATATCGCTGCTCGGCGTTTTCAAACTACGAGCATTGGGCAGGAATCAACAAAGTCGACTTCGTGTATCTTTGAATTTCTGAATGCAAATCTAATGGAAACTATATTTGAGGAAGGACAAAAAACGATGTAAAAACAATATGAATTCAAATTAATTGTTTTAATTTTTATGTGATGTTATTGATGTAATTAGATTTCACCTTAAGGTAATGAAGAGCATATGAAGATGTGTAACAAACATTTATATTAACTTTTGTGAATTAACGCGAACTATGGACTTAGCACTTTTGCCCCTCATTGTCAAACAACAGATTAAACAAGAAAGCTATGTACTTTTGCTGTTAATTGGTGTATTTTTACGTTTTCTTTCACCTTTCAACAAAATCTAATATTTGTAAACCAAGTGGTCTTAGCCCCTTTCCAATCTAAGCCGACGATTTATATTATTTCGCCCTAACCGGCTTCCCTTTTTCCGTAGATACTTCATAGTTTCGTGAAATTTCACTATTTGAATTTGGAAGCTTCTGTTTGTGCACAAAAACCTACAAATAACATATTTGAATGTTTTTATTATGTTTACGTTTATTCGATGCTGGCAATACTGTTGGCAAGTGAACCGTCCGTCCGATTTTGACAGTGAACCGAACGAAAACACTAACAAAATACACGTGATTTTTGTATTCATGTAAATCAGAAAAGGTTTACGGTTGAATGGGAGATCCAAATTTTTTTTCTTTAAACGCTTGTAATAAAGCGGAATGGTTAATTTGCAGGCGTACGATTGCTGGTAATTGTTTTTATAATTTTCAAAAACATTACAAAACATGGCACGGGGAATAAAATCAAAGCACCATAACCGCTTATTCGACAAACATCTTTTATCTTTACTTCGAATAAAATGCTGCAAAGAAGAAATTAATATAAATGATTTAATTAAACAAACTAACTAAATGTGATTTCTACTTGCGAGCTTGATTGCTTGTCTGTTCAACCACTTATATCTTGTCTGTTTGTCGGTTCAACCACTTATGCATCTAGTTCCTGTTATTCCTGTCCGTCATTTGTCCGTCCGGCTTTGATATTTTAACGGTAGCAATATTTTTCGAGTTAAAATATTAGAGCTAAAAAAATTTACGCCTTAATTTTGAGCAGTGTTTTTCACGCATACATTGCCAAAATGCGTGGTTGTATTAGTACCCTACAACCCTACAAGGAATGCCTAACCGAAACTCCAGAAAAAAGTTCAAAATTTGTCTAAAAACTAACACATGCATACAAATTTCCCAAATCTCACTAACACATACAAATCTGCATTTCACATTTTGGGATTTTATTTAGTAAGTGCGAATGAAATGTTATATTCGCATTAGTACGCTCCAAATTCTCTGTATGAAAGAGTGAGATGGCGCTATAAACGTAACGCGTCACCTGATTTCATGCACAAAACATTGTTGTGCTACGAGTCAGACGAAGAAGGCGTCCGCTGGCGAAATTTGTTTGGGAGAAACGTGTTTTAATTGGTAAAATTCTTTATTTTATTAAAAAATAACATTACATTTAATTATTATTTCATTATTGTTTTATATAGATGTTCCGAAGTTGTGGAAATTGCTTATTCAAGAAAAGAACCCTGGAGGCTGAAACCATAGGCGCCGCGCCGGAAGAAATATTGTTTATATTTGTATTGTTTGTGTTGTGATTTTGTGTTTTCTCGCCTTTTCTGTTTGTATTTATGTATTTTTATAAAAACCAAATACATCTGTATTAAACTAATCGTGCAAATAGTCTTAATGTATATTTACGTTATGACTATCAGTTACGTCTAACCGACAAACCGGTCAGACCTATCTGGTAGATATACCGAATCGTACGTTATGTCTACCAGATAGGTCTGACCGGTTTGTCGGTTAGACGTAACTGAATGGTACATGCGAGACTCCATGTGAGTAAGCAAGACAGCTGTACGTTTGCCAAGATTTCGGAGTGCATGCGTTAGAAGGTGATAACAAATCACACGTACACGAAATCAAGTCACACGTACACAAAAGGACTAGTCAGATTTTTCACACGGCTAGAACAAATCTGACTAGAATTATAACCGATATGTTGGTTACGTATACCGGTTATATAACTAGTCATATGACCGGTAGTCTCCTTGTAGGGAAGGAATGCCTAACCGAAACTCCAGAAAAAAGTTCAAAATTTGTCTAAAAACTAACACATGCATAAAAATTTCCCAAATCTCACTAACACATTCAAATCTGCATTTCACATTTTGGGATTTTTTCCAGTAAGTGGGAATGAAAGAATATATTTGCATTAGTACCTTCCATATTCTCTTTATGAAAGAGTGAGATAACGATATAAACGTGGCGTGCCACTTGATTTTATGCCCAAAATGTCGTAGTTCACGCGAAGACTTCAACTGGTACGTCAGGCAAGCGTCCGCTGACGAATTTATTTTTGTGGAACGTTTTGAAGGTAATAAAATATTTACTTGACTAAAAAATAACATTAAATTGGATTATTATTTCATGATTGTTCTATATAGATCTTTTCCGAAGCATGGATATGGATAATTCAACAAAAGAACCCTGGAGGCTAAAACCAAAGGCGCCGGAAGAAATGTTGTGTTTTTTTTGTGTGTCTTTCTCGCTTTTCCTCTTTGTATTTCTTTTTTATGATAGCCAAATACATTTTTTTAAACTAATCGTCCAAATAGTTTTAATGTATATTTACGTAATGACTATCAGGTACATCTAACCGACAAACCGGTTAGACCTATCTGGTAGACATACCGAATCGTACGTTATGTCTACCAGATAGGTATGACCGGTTTGTCGGTTAGACGTAACTGATTGTTACGGTAGACATACCGATTCATACGTTATGCCTACCAGATAGGTCTGACCGGTTTGTCGGTTAGACGTAACTGAATGGTACATGCGAGACTCCATGTGAGTAAGCGAGGCAGCTGTACGTTTGCCAAGGTTTCAGAGTGCATGCGTTAGAAGGTGATATCAAATCACACGGACACAAAATCAAGTCACACGTACACAAAAGGACTAGTCAGATTTTTCACACTGCTAGAACAAATCTGACTAGAAATATAACCGATATGTTGGTTATGTATACCGGTTATATAACTAGTCATATGACCGGTAGTCTCCTTGTAGGGTACCCATCACTCCCCTACAAGGTGTATCACCCCTGTCGGACCTGAGACAACTAGTTCCCAAAATTCATTGGTTTTCCAACTGGTTTTTTGTAGTCAATTGGACAACTAGTTGTCAAAGTAGCTGTCAGCGGATGCAGAAGTCAGTCAGTTCGCGTCTAATTGTTCACGTTCTGCGTGCGCGTTCATAGGCGAGAAGAGACATGAAATTACGAAACGAAACGAAAGACGAAACAGAGGTGAAATAAGCAACAATATTCTGTTACGGCTGATCAATGGCTGAACTACAAGGTTGTAGCAAGCCACCGGCTGATCGTTTATCGCTTTTGTCAAAATCGTCGGTGACAGCAGTGGTGCGGTGTTGCCGCATCGGTTGAAATGAAAATACCTGACTGAAAACAAGTGACCTGAGCTTTTTTCCCGTTTTTTCACTCAAATACAGCACCGTCTGGCAACAATCACTTTTGTCTGTTTTCAGTTTCTCCCTCTTTCGCCGGAAAATATCAGCTGAATTTGACAGTAGCGATAAACAATCCTACCAACAAAATACATGTGGTTTTTGGTGTTGCGGGGATGCTATTACCTTGTTCTTGTGCCAAGGGCTGATCTTGCGATGCTTTTGTTACAACAACAACGTAGAAATGTTTGCATTTTTCGAACTTTCTGTTTCTATGACTCGACGTTCACTCGATTTGCACGTTTTGTCTTGAATGATTTCAGTTAGAATTTTGCGTGGTTGCGTGAAGCAACGAATTGCAGCAGCAGTCGAATGGTATGTATTAATACATTTATGTAATTATGTTTATGTAATTATTTATTAATTAATAAATTTTTTTATTAATTGCAGGCGAAGTCAGGATGTTGAACTGCGTCAGACCACAAACAGTTTCGACAGAAGTGTGTTAACAAGTCGAAGTTCATCTTTACGTGCACCAATACTTTTTTTATTCGCGATTATTTTTTGTTGTTTTAATAATATTTTTACAATAAAATTAATATTTATAAATTTCAATGATTATTTTCCTTTACAAAAATCAACTGGTTAGAAAACTAATCCAGAATAAACTAGTTCGCAAACTAGTCGCTTTGCAACTGGTTTGAAACTGGTTAGAAACTGGTTTGCTTCGGACTAACCTTGGACTAGTTGCAAATGGATGCAGACGGGGACAATTGACCGTCGCCTAGGACACCGCCATGTTAAAAGGGTCAGTTTGCTCCAGGGAAACGAGTCGGTTCTGAGGTCATATATGACTGTCAAGCGACCAGTTGAAAAACTAGACTTGGACCAGTCCGATATCCTGCAGGGACCCTACAAGGAATGCCTAACCGAACCTCCAGAATAAAGTTCAAAATTTGTCTAAAAACTAACCCTACAAGGAATGCCTAACCGAAACTCCAGAAAACAGTTCAAAATTCAAATAAAATCTAACACATGCCTAAAAATTTCCCAATTCTATCAACACATACAAATTCGCATTTCACATTTTGGGATTTTATCCAGTAAGTGGGGATGAAAGAATATATTCGCATAAATACCTTCCATATTCTTTGTATGAAAGAGTGAGATGGCGATATAAACGTGGCGCGTCACCTGATTGCAAAATGTCATAGTGCTGAAATGAAATTTGTGTCGCGATGTTCAACCATCGGAGGGCATCCAAATAAACATAAGTACTAAAAGTTAAATCAAATAAAAATCTGGAATTTTTTCATTTAGACAAAGTGCAGAAGGAAGGACGATCTGATTGCGGTGATAAGACAACAGGTTACCAGCACATTTCATTTCAGATTCCGTTGGAATCTGGCTCTCGGCAAACGTCTGTCCTACATATTTATTGGCTTATTTTTATTACATGTAGTTTCTTACGTTTTACTTTAAATAAATACATAAATTTGAATTAATTTAATTTTTATTAGTATCAGATAGATCTGACTGGTTTACCGGTTAGACGTAACTGGTTGTTACGGTAGACATACCGAATCATACGTTATGTCTACCAGAGAGGTCTGACCGGTTTGTCGGTTAGACGTAACTGATTGTTACATGCAAGACTCCATACGAGTAAGCGAGACGGCTATACGTTTGCCAAGATTTCGGAGTGCATGCGTTAGAAGGTGATATCAAATCACACGGACACGAAATTAAGTCACACGTACACAAAAGGTAGGTAGGTAGGTGTGGCTGTCCCAGGAGGAACACACCCCTACAAGGAATGCCTAACCGAAACTCCAGAAAAAAGTTCAAAATTTGTCTAAAAACTAACACATGCATAAAAATTTCCCAAATCTCACTAACACATACAAATCTGCATTTCACATTTTGGGATTTTATTTAGTAAGTGCGAATGAAACGTTATATTCGCATTTGTACGCGTCACCTGATTTCATGCACAAAACATTGTTGTGCTACGAGTCAGACGAAGAAGGCGTCCGTTGGCGAAATTTGTTTTGGAGGAACGTGTTTTAATTGGTAAAATTCTTTATTTTATTAAAAAATAACATTACATTTAATTATTATTTCATTATTGTTTTATATAGATGTTCCGAAGTTGTGGAAATTGCTCATTCAAGCAAAGAACCCTGGAAGCTGACACAATAGGCGCAGCGCCGGAAGAAATATTGTTTATATTTGTATTGTTTGTGTTGTGATTTTGTGTTTTCTCGCCTTTTCTGTTTGTATTTATGTATTTTTATAAAAACCAAATACATCTGTATTCAACTAATCGTGCAAATAGTCTTAATGTATATTTACGTTATGACTATCAGTTACGTCTAACCGACAAACCGGTCAGACCTATCTGGTAGATATACCGAATGGTACGTTATGTCTACCAGATAGGTCTGACCGGTTTGTCGGTTACATGTAACTGATTTATACGGTAGACATACCGAATCGTACGTTATGTCTACCAGATAGGTCTGACCGGTTTGTCAGATAGACGTAACTGATTGTTACATGCGAGACTCCATGTGAGTAAGCGAGACAGCTGTACGTTTGCCAAGATTTCGGAGTGCGTGCGTTAGAAGGTGATATCAAATCACACGTACATGAAATCAAGTCACACGTACACAAAAGGTCTAGTCAGATTTTTCACACGGCTAGAACAAATCTGACTATAATTATAACCGATATGTTGGTTACGTATACCGGTTATATAACTAGTCATATGACCGGTAGTCTCCTTGTAGGGAGTTAGGCCAGGCGGCCCATTGCTATACCACATGAGATCGAGCATCATTTCGCTCACTCGTTAAACCAATAAGAGCTATTAACGAAGCTTAGTAGACGGCGTATGGTCTTATCAGCTAGATCTTCTAGACTTCCGAAGAAAAATTTGCCTAAGTAGCTCTGCCTTCTGCTGGATAAAGCAGGACAGTAACATAGGAAGTGAGGAATATTTTCTTCCTCCTCCTCGTCCAGACAGCTGCGACAGAAGTCGTTCGAAAACAGCCCCATCCTTTTTGCGTGGGTACCGATTAGGCAGTGACCCGTAAGGAGGCCGATCATAATTCTGATCTGGGCTCTGTTTAGTGAGAGGAGTTCTTTGGAACGTCGAGGATTTAAGGTTGGCCAAAGTTGGCGCGCAAGGAGGCTTGTGTTGCCTTCAACCCATCTTAAATTCGTATCGTGTATAGAGCTCGCTTGGGTACGAAGCTTACATGTTAGAAGAGGGACACCGAGCGTGGTCAGCTCTTGGCCTAACAGCTCAGTAGTGTCCAGTCTCGCGAGCTCGTCCGCTCTACAGTTCCCTGGAATATCCCTATGACCTGGAACCCAGCATAGGCGAATATGAAGCTGCTTGGCAGTCTCGTTTAGAGATTTGCTGCAGCTAAGAACAGTCTTTGATGTTATTTTGACCGCATCCAGAGCTCTAAGAGCTGATTGGCTGTCTGATAATATAAGGATATCAGTAGCCGATATCCTGTTTACCCTGAGCCAATCGGAGACTGCACAGAGTGCTGTGACCTCAGCCTGGAAGACACTACAGTATTCTGGCAGCCGGAGCTTCAAATTAAGGTTTAATCCTTCTGAGTAGATACCACAGCCCACGTGACCAAGCAGTTTCGAACCATCCGTAGAAATATGGATATCACCGTTGGCAGGGAGCGCACCCAGCTCCCATTCGGCTCTAGATGGGATAACAACCTGATAGTTCTTATCAAAGAACAGGCTGGGTGTCATGTAGTCAACTTTCTGAGAAATGCTTTTGAAATAATTGAGAATAGAAGAGTGCCCGTAACGTCCAATTCTCCATTGCGCGGAAGCGCGCATCCTGGTGACAGCATTGGCGGCCAATTGCTTCCCCAGGATATCCAATGGGATTAGGTTAAGCACAACGTCCAAAGCATTAGTGGGAGTAGTTCGCAGGGCCCCACTTATACATAACTCTGCTGACCTTTGAATTTTGGCAAGTATTTGGGAGTGAGACCTTTTGGCCAATGAAGGCCATCAAACTACTATCCCATATAAAAACAGAGGCCGAACAACGGCGGTATACAGCCAGTGTACGATATGAGGTCTTGTGCCCCATACATTGCCTATCATCCTTTTACATCTATAAAGGGCAATACTGGCTTTCTTAGCTCTCTCCAGGACGTTGGGTTTCCAGTTAAGTTTCCTGTCTAACACAAGTCCCAGATATTTGGCGGTTTCCGAAACTTCCAGATCAATCCCTAGCAGCCGCGGGGGATCAATCTCAGGTATTCTATGTTTATTTGTGAAGAGAACTAACTCCGTTTTATGTGGATTGACGCTAAGACCACATTCTGTGGCCCAATTAGTTAGGATGTTCAAGCCATGTTGCAATACATCCCTGATAATTAAAGGAAACTTTCCAGAGACCGCAATAGCAACATCATCTGCGTAGGCGACCACCCGGCACCCCGCCCTCTCCAGACGCATTAGCAGTGTGTTTACCGCTAAATTCCAAAGAAGAGGCGAGAGGACCCCTCCCTGGGGAGTCCCCCTTTTTACAGATCTCTGTGCAGATGCGGTACCAAGACTTGCATTGATGACGCGGCTATGAAGTAGCTGCTCAATCAGTGCTACTAGCGGCACACCTACACCTAGGTCTGCAAGTGCGTCGGTAATGGCCTCCGATCTGATGTTGTTAAAGGCCCCTTCAATATCCGTAAAAGATACCATAGTAAATTCCTTGCACTCAAGTGATTTCTCTATGGTATGGATTAAGCAATGCAGAGCGGTTTCTACAGATTTACCCCTGCAGTACGCATGTTGTGAGGGCGAGATTGGTCGATCGACCAACACCTGCCTAATATGAGTATCCACTAACCTTTCCAAGATTTTGAGAAGGAAAGAGGAGACACTAATCGGTGTGAGGTCTTTTGGATGAACATGCGAGCTTTTGCCAGCCTTAGGTATAAAAACTACCTTCACATGTCTCCATATACTGGGTATGTGATTTAGGACTAGGCATGATCTCCTGTAGCCATGGAAGAATCAGGTTCTTGGTGATCTGAATCTCTATCGGGGCGACGCCGTCTGGCCCCGGCGCCTTGTAAGGTGAAAAGCTATCTACGGCCCATAACAATTTCTGTCTAGTCACAATGAGGTCGGCATCCGGGACCGGTAAGCGGTTTCCGCCAGGTCCTTAGAGCCACCTGGGAAGTGTGTGTCTAGCAGAATATCAAGTGATTCTTCACTACTAGAGGCCCATGACCCGTCCTCCTTCTGGAGATAGCAGGTGTTAGATGGGCATTTGGAGAGTATTTTCCTGAGCCTAGAGGCTTCGGTGGTAAGTTCTATGTTACCACAGAAGTCTTTCCAAGACTCCCTCTTGGCTTTCCTTAGCCTATTTTTATAGGCCAGCTTGTATTCTAGCCAGGCTTCATCCGTACATGGCCGTCTAGCTTTATTGAATAACTTCCTGGCTGTGTTGCGGAGCTCACTGATTTCAGCACACCACCAAGGGGGCCTGAATCTTTTCCGCGTGGACAGCTTCCTCAAAGGGCAAGCTACGTCGAGGGCTGCATTCAGCATCGACGTGAATGACTTATCTGACTTATCAAGTACATCCTTACTGTCGAGCGGTCCTGGAATGTCAGCTGGGAGAAGGCACTGAACCGTATCATAATAAAGAGGCCAAGGGGCCCTTTTTTTAAATTCCTAAAGAGGGGTTGACTTGGAGCTTTGTCCGAGATCTCCCACAGTAAGTATCTGTGATCCGAAAAAGAGTGATCCTTAGAGACCCTCCAGTTACTCAATCGGTTCGATACAGTTTGAGAGACAAGAGTGAGATCGAGAGCTTCTTGCCTATTTCTAGTAATAAAGGTAGGCTCATTACCCCTATTACATATTTGAAGATTCGTAGAGAGCATAAAATCGAAAAGAATTTCGCCTCTTAAATTAGTATTAGAGCTGCCCCACACTTCATGATGCGCGTTGGCGTCACAACCTATTACCAAATCTACGCTATCATTAGCAGCATGTTGTACTAACCTGGTTTGGCTGTCTTCTGGAAGGGATTGATGGTCATGTGCCAAGTAGGCCGAAACGATCCAGAGGTTACCCGAGTTGAGCTCGATGCTTGCCGCTACCATGTCCCCGTTGCTGTAATTCGAGAGCAAAAATGTACTCAACTTTTTGCTGACTAATATGCACGCCCGGTCGTCGTGCCGTCAGTCACTCAGGGGGAACAATATGTAACACTGGAAAGTGTACGTGCCGTAACTGAGCTGGCTGACGGAAGCGTGTGCTAACACCTCCACGTGGTGACGGCTGGAAACGGCCACTTCCGGATCTGGTTCTGGTCGTGGTCGGCTAAGGTAGCACAGCGGAACCTCCCTAATCCGGGGTGTCATGCGACCCGTGCCCATCGGACTGATTTGCAGCCAGGGAGTATATCGGCTGTATTTGAACGGAGCTTTCCTGATACCTGGCCGCCTCAGGAAGGAACGGTGGCCTTATCACGGTAAGGGGCTCTGCCGTGACGACCCTCCCCTTCCCCATTCCCGTATTGGTCACCGTGCTGGCACCTCAACAGTGCCACGCACAGCCCGCCAGGTCGGGCAGGTGACCGTAAGAAACAGTTGATGTCGACCTTCAAAAAAATTGCCTCGGAACGAAACGAACAGACGACGGACAAGGACAAACGAACTATGGACTCGGACAAACGACAAACGGAAAAGAACGAACGACTGACGGACAAAAGGAGAGAGGTGGGCACTTCCTCCGAAGACGACCTCCTGGCATCAAGCCAGGAAACCCTAATTTCCTCGATAGGAGTGGCCGCTGTGGGCCACAGCAGCTCTACCCCTACCGAGAAACCCACTACTTCAGCGGCGGCAGCGAAAGCCAGCAAGAAACCGGCCAGACCTAGAGAACCGTCCAGGTATAAGCAGTACCAGAGAGCCTTAGCTATCCTCGGCAGGATCAGCAAGAACGAGGCTGCTGGTACTGCTCATCCCAAGGACGCAGAGGACAAGGCACGGTTTCAGAAGGTTGTCGATGAGTACTTGGCGTACAAAGCGACCCTGCCGCAACCCCCAGCAGCAACAAAACGCGACCGTTCTGCCCATGACAGTTCGAACCGCGAAACAAAAAAGGCCAAGATTGCCGGTGCAACAGAGGCCAAGCGCGTTTTTAGTGACGTAGCAAGGGATCACCTGCAGGTGGCGCTGGTCGATGCCACCACCAATCGCGGCAAGGAAGCCTTGGAGAAATGGGGAGAGATCGAGGCCAGGTTGACACAGATGGTCATGGACCATGTGATGAGCAACCTGGCAGCGAACCCGAAGGTGTCTCTCCCCGGTTTCGACTCGGCGGAAGTTGTTCGCGGGTATCGGGTGATCAAGTGCGAGGACCAGTTCTCGAAGGATTTCCTGGAAGGCTGCATTTCCAAACTCGGAGAAGCAGCGGGTGGCTTGAGGCTCAAGCTCATCCCAGCCAGCGAGATCCCCAGGAGACCAAGGGCTCGCATTTGGTTGCCCAATATGACATTGGACAGTGGCAAGCTGGTGCCTTACCTGCAGGCACACAACCCGACAGTGCCAATGGCGGATTGGCAAGTCTTGAAGGCGGAGGCTCCGCAGAAAAACAGTATTTCCTTCCTCCTAGTTATTAGTGAGGAATGCTTGCCTGCCCTGGAGAGGGCAGAATACAAACTTCGGTTTGGCGTGCGGCACGCGAGGCTGAAGGTCTTCCGCTCCTCCAATCCGGAAGAGGAGGATGCTGACGGGATCATTGATGCGCAGAAGTTGTTGGACGACGTCAGGCTAGATGATCCGGACCATACCACCCCCGTCCAGTAAGATATGGGGTTGAAGGTTGTCCAGGTCAACCTCCAACACTCTAAGTTGGCAACGGACAACCTAGCCGTCGTCCTGTCGGAGGAGGATGTAGACATCGCCATCGTCCAAGAGCCTTGGGTGCGGAGCACGGAGGTAAAAGGACTTCGGCTGAGCAACTACAACCTTTTCTACAAAAAGGGTGAAGGTAAGCCCAGGGCGTGTGTAGTTGCCAAAAAACATCTCAACACCTATCTTTTACCCCATCACAGCACCAACGACACCACGGTGGTGGAGCTAGTTGCAGCGAGGTGCACCAACATCAAAATTACCTCGGCCTACATGGCGCATGATAGGCCCGCGCCACCCGAAGAAGTCCGGAGGCTCATGAGCGGCGGTAACAACCGGAGTGTAGTGTTGATAGGCTCTGACGCCAATGCAAGACACACTCTATGGGGCAGCAGCGAAATCAACGATCGGGGTGAGTCACTCTTTGATTTTATACTTAATACTAACCTGGTAGTGTGTAACAGGGGTAACACCCCAACCTTCGTCTTCCCAAGCACTGACGGCTTCAGCGGTTGGGAGGAGGTCCTAGATGTTACACTACTAACTGACAATGAGCAAGTGAGGGTGGATAAATGGAGAGTGTCCAGCAAAAAATCCTTTTCGGATCACGCCTGGATACTCTTCAATTTAGAGGTTCAGGTCGAACCACCCCCGCCATATCGTAACCCTAGACGTACCAACTGGAACCGATTCGCCGGCATGATCCGCAATAGGATAGGCGGAGTACGCCCTGCCAGTATATCCTCAGTGGGGGACATTAACCACAAAATCGAGCAGTTGGAAAACGCGATGGTTTCCGCGTTCAAAACGTCTTGTCCAATCAAATATTCTAAGAAATCGTTCCCACCTTGGTGGAACGATGAATTATCCCGTCTGAGATCGGAGGTCCGGAGGTCATTCAACCTAAGCTATTCCACGGGTAACTGGCAAAATTACAAGAATAGCCTAAGGACGTATAAAAAGGCGATAAGGGACTCCAAAAACAAGGGTTGGAGGGATTTCTGTTCAGCCATAGAAACCACCAAAGATTCGGCTAGGCTAAGTAAGGTGTTGTCAAGGGACCACACCTACCCCTCATACATCAAGAAGCCGGATGGCTCCTGGACCGAGAGTACTGAGGAGGCCTTAGACCTGCTGTTAAATACGCACTTTCCAGGGTGCGAAAAGGAGGAACCACGGATAAGGCATCAGATACTAAATCTGCCCCCAATCAGTGACAACAGCATTATAACTAGGGAAAATCTCGCATGGGCCATCAAAAGCTTTTCCCCTTATAAGTCCCCGGGCCCAGATGGCATCATTCCAATGATGCTACAGGTATCCCAAGACACAGTTTTACCCTGGCTCGAGGTCATTTTTAAGGCCTGCCTAGCCTGGAACTACATTCCCATTAGTTGGAGGCGCGTTAAGGTCGTCTTTATTCCCAAGGTAGGGAAAAGAGGCCATGAATCGGCGAAGGACTTTCCGCCCATAAGTCTGACATCCTTCGTGCTCAAGGAGGTAGAGCATAAGTTGTCAGCAGCCCAACATGCATACCTGAAGGGAAAGTCAACGGAGACAGCCCTTCACGAAGTAGTACGAACAGTGGAAAGATCACTGGAGTACAAGCAATACACATTGGCGGCCTTCATGGACATAGAAGGTGCTTTTAACAACATAGAGATAAGCGCGATAGAGTCATCCTTGGAGTCAACGTACATGTTCGCAGCTGGGCCACTGCAATGCTCCAATCGAGGGTGGTGAGCGCAACGCTCGGAAACACCCACCTTACAAAATGGGTAACCAGGGGCACACCACAAGGGGGGGTATTATCGCCTCTCTTGTGGGTCTGTGCCATTGACAACATCCTAACAGAACTTAACCGTAGAGGAGTCAAAACGGTTGCGTATGCGGACGACGTGGTTTTAATGGCATCAGGAATGAGCCCTGATGTGATTAGCGGAATCCTTCAGGGTAGTTTGGACGGGTTAAGTGCTTGGTGTACGGGACGTGGACTAAGCATTAACCCCAGTAAAATTGAACTGATGCTGTTTACCACCCGCACTAATATACCAACTTTTAGACGACCTCATCTTGGGAACGTTACATTACCCCTCTCGTCCAGTGCCAGATACCTTGGGGTAATTCTGGACCCCAAGCTGAACTGGAGGCTAAATATAGAGCATAGAATAAACAAATCAGGATTTGCACTTTATTCTTGCAGGAGAATGATAGGAAGGAGGTGGGGCCTCCGACCAAGTCTAATGCTTTGGATGTTCAAGATGGTTGTGCGTCCAATACTATCATACGGAGCTCTTGTCTGGTGGAAAGCCCTCAGGAGGGAATATAACATCACCAAACTCGGTAGATTACAAAGAACAGCTTGTGCCGGAACCACGGGAGCGATTAGATCCTGCCCTGGAGAGGCGCTTAACGTGCTGACGCACTTGCTTCCCGTTGATCTGCACATTATGAAAACCGCAACTCTTAGTGCTCTCAGGCTGAGAGAAACCGGTTGCTGGAGAGACAGACCGTATGGCCACGGCAGTCTACTATTACAAGGGCAAAGGAGCCTGCCTACAACTACGGATTACGCTATTCCCATCATTGCTTTTGGGAAAAACTACGATATCCGTACCCCCTCCCGTCTAGAATGGAAGAGAGGGAACATCCTTAATAACCTGCATACCACGATTTACACGGATGGCTCCAAGATGGTATGCGGAGTAGGAGCAGGAGTCTTTTCGGAGCACCTTAAACTAAATGTGTCTTTCCGTCTCCCCAATACAGCAAGCGTCTTCCAGGCGGAAGTGCTTGCTATTAGGGAAGCGTGTAGGATGGCACTGGCAGACACATCCTACAAAAGCCACATCACTATACTTTCCGACAGCCTATCTACGATCAAGGCACTGGGATCGCCGATTCTGTCGTCAAAACTAGTGCAGGAGTGCAGGAAGCTCCTCACAGAGCTGGCTCATAGGTTCAGAGTTACCCTGATATGGGTGCCAGGGCACAAGAACATTGAAGGGAACGAAAGAGCCGATGAGCTAGCTCGGAGAGGCTCCGCTCTTGATGAAAGCGAGGCGTTGACGGTTCACGCCCCACTGGGCTCCATCAAGAGCGAGGTCTCGAAGGACTTCTTCGCCAAAGCCGACACTAGATGGCAGAGAACGGAATCCTGTAAAACCAGCAGACTACTTTGGCCAACATACGACAAGAAAAAGACCGCGGAGCTCTTGAACAAGGGCCGCCGGGATGTGGCAAGACTAACGGTAGTTATCACTGGTCACTGGCCTATTGGCGAGCACGCGGCAAAAATGGGGATCCCATACAATACCAGCTGTCACAGCTGTGAAAACCCGGACGAGAAGGAAACCGTACACCACTTCCTCTGCGACTGCCCGGCGCTATCAAGAAGGAGATGGAAAACGCTGGGAAAACCGACATTCCAGAATTTCGAGGAGATAGCAAAGTGCAGTGTAAGCTCGCTACTCTCTTTCATTAACCTCTCGGACTGGATATAGAGGATATATATATATATATGGATATACATAAACATACAGTCCAGAAGACACCGCACAGCATACCCTAGTGTACCTACCGGGAATAGTGGTAACAAAACGGCGCCAACGCGCTAATTGGATGATGGAACATCGCCACTTGAACCAACCAACCAACCAATATGCACGCCCTAGGCCTACCTGCCTGCGCCGCATATAGCAATTTGTGAGTCCTGAGGCCGCGTACCAGGCCGTTCACAATCCACGGCTCCTGGATCAGGACGATGTCGTCTCCGTAAGTTGCCAAGCGGAGAATGAGGCTGGCGGCCGCAGCCTTAGAGTGGTGGAGGTTAATTTGCACCACCTTCAGCATTACTGCTTTGAGTGGTGCTAGTGGCCCCGACCACGGTGATATTAGCTGCGTCATCGAGGTCTGACTCCAGCAGATCTTCTTCGTCCATCAGGGATGAACGAAAGAAGTCCGCCAGCTCCATGTCAGAACCATCACTGACACTAGACCTATGCGACGAGGCATTGTCTGTTGCGTGCTTCTGGTCGGCTACAACTGAAATACCGGCGGCAGAGTTGGACGAGGATGGTGGGAGGTTGGATAAGGCAATCTCTGGTCGGGGGGCACTTCCTGCAAGCCTTTGGTCAGCTACAGTAGGTGCTTCCGACGCGGCTTTGACGCCGCTGGTGTCGCCGTCTTTCTTGAAGACCCTCATGGTTATGGAAGAGAAAGCATAGCCAATGACTCCATTTGTGGCTGACAAGGGGGCCAGGGAATTTGAATCCACCAAGAAAATGGCGGATCTAAAATCCCCTCTTGGCTCCTCCAGCTGAGTCACCCTCCAATTGGAAGTCACCAGCTTTGGGTTGCTTCTCCGAATTATCTCCAGGATAACTTTCGGGTCTGAGGGTTCGGCTGGGATCCAGGCGCGAGCTCTTGGCCGGCTAGGGACCTGATCCTTAGCAACGACCTTAAGTTTTGCACCTGGCCATACTTCGCCCACCCTGGAGATCGCGATCTTAAAAAGATCCACGGACCTTTGGTCGGCGCAAGCGATCAGCTTCACATGGCCCTGATGCCATCCGCCGTCGCGACAGGAAGGGGCATCGCCAGTATGCTTTTCCAGGAGAGGGAGGAAGATCGGTGTTAGCCTGGCCTCAACCGTCTTCCATTTATCAGGCGAAATGCTACCGTCGAGGTCGCTCTCGTCGATCACCGCCACTATGATGTGGCCTGCGAGAATTTTGCTGAAGGTCCTCGGGGCAGCTGAAAAGATGCACGGTTTTTTAGCCTCCGGGTGGGTGGTCTCCTCTACTGACCGTTGACGCTTTGAAGAGGAAATAGGTCGGTTCGGGTTGTTATCACCTTCCTCCACGACCCGCGTCGCCCACTTAAGCGAAGCTTTCTGCTTCTCCGTGCGTTGCCCTACCGGAGTTTGACTGAGGCGTTCAATTAAACGCAGGGCAATACGACGGTTTTTGTAAGCCAACTTTGAAGGCGCTTGTTTGGCACCGGAAGCTGTTGGCTGGGCAGCTGGTTTAGCCAAATTTTGCGCCGCCTTACTGGTACCAGGTCTGGTATCCAAAGTGCCAGAAGGCTTACAGTGGCGTTTATGGACCGCATGTCCGGTTTAGGAAGGGTTGTTACACCCGGTTTTTGCGATGGGAACATACGTCCATGAAGAGCGTTTTTAGACCGCACGTCTGGAATACTCCTATTGGGAGGATTCAAGAAGCAAACAAAACCTGCAAAAAAAAGGTAAAATGCAAAATAAAACCAAAATAAGGTAAAATAATAAAAGCGGGATTATTTAAAAATATTTTCAAAAGAAAAACCAAAATCCAAACTGGGTGGCAAACTCGCTGTCAATGCAGAGTTGCAGCTACCCGGAACTAGATGGCGCTGCCAACCCAGCACGTAGCCTTGTCCCAGAGATGGCGCTGGTAACCAGTACCTGTGGCGGCAATGCCCTCTCTAAATGTAATGCTGGCAATGCTGTCTGTCAGCAACTCAGCAAATTTAAACACAACGAAATGTTTTTATGGTAGTAGGCCGTGCGCTGCAGTCGCGCCGGGAACCGTTATTCCTTTTGCATAATTTTTATAATAAAAACAGAAGTTGTTACAACGTGCAAGCTCGCGTTTCATTTTGTTAGAGGCAACTAGCCCTACAGTGGTGACCCCGTTTTAAGAACAATTAATTAAAATTTATAAAAAATGTCGCTCACACCTTCGCAATCCATCAGCGCGGACTTACGCGAAATTAAGGATGCGCTTTCATCGCCCATCGCAGTCAACAAAGAGGTCCTTGCAAAGCTCCGAGAAGGCAGCAATTTTCGGTCGCGCTCACGTCCTCGCGCTGCTTCTCCAGCTCATGACGGAGTATGTCATTATCATCGCAAGTTTGGCGACAAAGCGCAAAAATGTGTGTTGCCGTGTTCGTCGCCCCACCCACTTGCACCTGCACCGTCGGAAAACTAAAGCCGCTGTCACCCGTGCAGGCGACCGGCGACAGCACCACCAGCACTCCTAAAGAGTTCCGCCTATTGCTACACGCTCGTAAAACGCACCTTAAATTCCTTACTGACTCTGGTTCTACCATTTCATTGATCCCAAAAACTGTCATTAACAGGAAGCTTTCAGTAAACGAACTAACACTGTCCGCTGACAACTCCACTACGATCCGCACATACGGCCAGCAAGTCCTCGAAGTCAATTTCGGACTACGCAGAGCATTTAAATGGGCATTCACAATTGCTGATGTCAAGACGGCTATCATAGGTGCCGACTTGCTATCACAGTATGGGCTCATTATCGACCTGAAGAGCCAGCGTCTCATCGACCCACTCACCACACTCTCTACACCAGCGCAGCTGTGCAAAATAGATGTCCACACGGTTTCAATGGTGGAGCAAAAGGCTGAAGACCCTTCACAGCATCCGATGCTCGCAACCATCCTCAAGGAGTACTTGAATCTCTCTCTGCCCAGCTCTGCACCACGTGTGGATAGCCCCACTTCTATCAAACATTATATCGTAACGAGCGGGCCGCCAGTAGCTGAGCGCCCTCGGAGGCTATGCGGTGAAAAGTTATCGGCAGCAAAGGCCGACTTTGATCTGCTTCTCCATCATGGCGTCATACGCCCATCTAGCAGTCCATGGGCGAGCCCCATCCACATGGTGCCCAAGAAGTCTGGTGGGTGGCGATCAACAGGTGACTACAGAAGACTCAACGCTCAGACAGTTCCTGATCGCTAACCAGTTCCACATTGTGAGGATATTTTCCAGCGCTTACACGGAAAATGCATCTTTTCTACCATCGACCTCGTCCGGGCGTACCATCAGATACCAGTAGCCCCTGAAGATGTTCCAAAGACCGCAGTTACAACGCCATTTGGACTTTTCGAGCTCCTGGGTATGCCACCGGGCCTCCGCAACGCTGCCCAAACGTTCCAACGCCAGATGGACAACCTCTTACGGTCTCTTCCATACGCAGCCTGTTTTATCGACGACCTGATCATATTTTCTAATTCCGTTGAGGAGCATGCCGAACATCTCCGCTGCGTGTTTGAAATTCTACGCCAGAATAAGCTCTCAATCAATCTCGCGAAGTGCAGATTTGGCAAAACCGAACTAGTGTACCTGGGCTACACTGTCAACCAACATGGGTACTGGCCTCCTGCTGACAAAGTAGATGCCATCGTGTCGTATCCAAAGCCGGAGAATATCGCCGATCTCAGGCGATTCTTGGGTATGCTAAATTATTTCCGTCGTTGCATCCCACAAGCAGCAGCGACTCAGGCCCCGCTTAATGAATATTTGAAGAACGCCAAGAAGAAGGACAAGCGGAGGATAGAATGGATACCTGTTGCAGAAAAGGCCTTTGCGGATTGTAAAAATAGCATCGCCACTGCCACCAGGAACGCATTCATCGCACCAACAGCACCCTTGGCCCTCTCCACCGACGCATCGGACTTTGCAATTGGCGCATCCCTTGCACAGTTACAAGATAACGTCTGGAGACCGGTGGGATTTTTCTCACGTAAATTGAGCCAAGCTGAACAACGATATAGTACTTATGACCGCGAGCTGCTCGCTGTCTTTGCTGCTATAAAGTTTTTTCGACATCACCTGGAAGGCCGCAAATTTGTCATCAAAACCGACCACCGTCCTCTCATCTACGCCTTCTCCCAGCGAGCTGACAAAGCCTCCTCAAGGCAGCTGGACTACATTTCGCAATTCGACGCCGAAATTATCCACGTTAAAGGTGAAGAGAACGCAGCAGCCGATGCGCTTTCGCGCATTAATGAAATTTGTATGCCGACGAGTCTACCATTCGCTACCATCAAATCAGCCTAACAGGACGACAACCAGCTCGCTGAAGTCAAGCAAGACACTTCACTTAAACTGCAGCAGCTGGCAATACAAGACTGTCATGTTTACTGTGACATTTCGTCTGGCCGCGTGCGACCGTATATTCCGACAAGCCTCCGGCGGCAAGCATTCAACATAGTGCACAGCTCTTCACACCCAAGTGGCCGCGTAACAGCTCGTCATCTCAAAGAAAAGTTCGTGTGGCCCGGTATCAAGAAGGACGCACTACAATGGTGTCGTGAATGCATCGCCTGTCAGAAGTCCAAAGTCAGCCGCCATAATCGACTCATACCTGAGCACATTAGCATCCCCGATAATCGCTTCGACCACATACACATAGACCTGATTTACCTTCCAGCCGTCAACAAATTAAGGTATTGCCTAACTATAATTGACCGTTTTTCCAGGTGGCCTGTTGCAGTGCCGCTGGAAGACATGGAAGCAAGAACAGTAGCATCAGCGCTCTACGCCAATTGGATCTGCTCCTATGGGACACCTCTTACTATAACGACAGACCAGGGTCAGCAATTCGAGTCCGCACTTTTCACGGCATTGGCCAAAGTTATCGGTGCTCGTATCATCCACACCACTCCCTACCACCCCCAAGCGAATGGAATGGTGGAGCAGCTCTAATGTGTCACGCACCCACCCCCTGGCCGGAAATCCTGCCAACAGTACTCCTCGGATTGCGGTCATGCCTGAAAGAAGATTTAAACGCTTCCCCGGCCGAGCTTCTCTTCGGTGCGCCTATTCGGTTGCCAGAATTCTTCGCACCCGAAGACCAATCTGCCAGCCCGGAGCTGTTCCTGGAAAAGCATAGGGAGCACATGCAGAAACTACGCCCAACAACGACTGCTCACCACGCCAAATCACGCTGTTTCATACTTAAGGATCTGTATACCAGCAGTCACGTTTTTCGCAGAGTTGACGCCGTCCGAAAGCCATTGGAGCCCCCCCTACACAGGCCCCCATGAGGTATTAAGGCGTCTCAACGACCGTGTATTTGTCATACGCATTAACGGTATCGAGAAAGCTGTGTCCGTCGACTGTCTTAAACCGGCGTTCGTGGTCAAACAGGATCAACATCAGCAGGACAACACGTTGGAGCCCATGGGTAACACCCTACTGTCAAACACTATGGACAGACCACTTCGAACATATGCCAGAAAACCACACAAATCGGTATCGTTCGCCGCCTCCACCGGCTAACTCTCTGAAAAGGGGGTACCTGTGGCGGCAATGCCCTCTCTAAATGTAATGCTGGCAATGCTGTCTGTCAGCAACTCAGCAAATTTAAACACAACGAAATGTTTTTATGGTAGTAGGCCGTGCGCTGCAGTCGCGCCGGCAACCGTTATTCCTTTTGCAACATTTTTATAATAAAAAGAGAAGTTGCTGCAACGTGCAAGCTCGCGTTTCATTTCGTTAGCGGCAACTAGCCCTACATACCAACAACTTGTAGAAATGGCGGGTGAATCCGCGCACGTTCACCTGTTGCGGGGGCGCACCCAGCAGTTCTGCGTGTAGTGTGTCCAGCGGCTCGGGAAGAACTCAGGAGCCGGCTGCGGTGTCGCGCTGTGGAATACGCCGCAATCACCGGACCCTCGCGAACCACCTTTAGCAGCTACTCCTTCCCAGCAGCGCCCAACCACCACGGCGCAGTGGTTGGTGTCCCACGGTCCAGAAATCCACAAAAGCGGCTCCCGTCCTTGATGAAAAACACTACACTCGCGAACGCACGTTCGAAATTTATGTTAAGTCACTTAGACTTATGGGCCAGTTACTCATGACATCACGTAGTTTTACTTGTCAGCTAGCACGACCTGGCATACCCGAAAGCTGTACAACTGGTTACCCGAGACATAGAACATAAACTTAGAACTTAACCGTAAACTTAGAAATCTGTTTCGTTTTGGTTTCTGAGTTTATGTTTACGGAAAACGCAAAAAATGTTGCCACTCTCTTCGGAATGAATTGAAAAGTAAACAAATTAAAATAATTTGTAAAATATACAAAATTGATTGCAATTTTTATTAGTTTCGTAAATGTATCAATAATTTTAGTCGTTGGATGCTCAAACATTTAATAATAGCAAGTAAAAAAATGTCGCGAAAAGTTTGAATTTGATTGTTCACGAGATGGAGAAATCGAAGTGGCAATATTGTCGCTCAGCTGATCAGCTGATTTTTAAGTTTATGTTTACGGAAATAAAGTTACCAGCGAATTCCGAGGCGATTGTGTGGGCAAAGGTGGACGAGGACGATGGGACGAGTCGGCTGTGGGTAGTAGAAGCACCGAAACAAGGACACGACAACATCATCATCGGACGTACATTAGTGGAACCTAAAAATGGCAGAATACCAGTCAGAATACTGAACCCCCTGAATGCACCCAGATATGTCGGGAAAGATGAGGTAATTGGCGAGTGTAAGGAAGCTGTAGCAGTGGTCAATTGCGAGAGTAGCCCGCCTGGAGGTAATAAGAAGAGCGGCTTTAACATGGACGCTATACCGCAGGAGAACCAGTGGAGCAGCGAGTTGACGGCCAAGCAGAAACAGAAGGCGAGGTCACTCCTGCAGCACTATAGGTCAATATTTGCGGCGGAAGCAGGCGGAAGAACAGCCATAGTGAAGTACAACATCGACACCGGAAGTGCAAAACCGATTCGCCAACCGCCAAGATGAGTTCCTCTGGCCAAGAGGGAGGAGGTCACAAATTTGATCGAGAACATGCGGAAAGACAAGGTCATAGAGCCTTCTTCGGGTCCCTGGTGCTCGCCGGTCGTGCTAGTCAAGAAAAAAGATGGCAGTACCCGGTTTTGTGTGGATTATCGGAAGCTCAATGATGTGATCAAGAAGGACAGTTATCCACTACCTCGGATCGATGACACCCTGGACACACTGTCAGGCACGCAGTGGTTCTCCACGCTCGACTTACGCAGCGGCTATTGGCAGGTAGAGCTTGCAGACAAGGACAAGGAGAAAACGGCTTTCAGTGTTGGCGATGGTTTGTGGCAGTTCACCGTCATGCCGTTTGGACTCTGCAACGCACCAGCAACATCCGAGCGGCTAATGGAGCGCGTGCTAAAAGGGCTGCATTGGATACGGATGATGGCAAAATCACGGCGGTGAAGGAGTGGCCCCGGCCACGCAATCTACACGAACTCCGCAGTTTCCTGGGCCTGTGCACATACTACCGCCGATTTGTTCCGGGATTCGCGAACATAGCCAGCAGCTTGCACAAACTGGCCAAAAAGGCCAAGCTTTCGAGTGGAACGAGGAGCAGGAACAGGCTTTTGAAGGAAAAACTGTGCAGTGCCCCAATTCTGGCCTTCCCTGTGCCTGGGGAGATGTTTGTGCTGGATACGGATGCAAGCGGGAGTAGTATTGGCGGTGTGCTATCACAGATAATAGACGGCCAGGAACAAGTGATAGCGTACTACAGTAGGATTCTATCGAAACCGGAACGCAACTACTGTGTGACACGGAGAGAACTGCTGGCGGTATTGGACTGCGTGAAACACTTCCACAGATATCTGTATGGACAAAGGTTTCGCCTGCGCACAGATCATGCGGCATTGAGATGGCTCCTGAACTTTAAAGATCCTGAAGGGCAATTGGCGCGGTGGATCGAGCGACTGCAGAGCTACGACTACACGATAGAGCATCGCAAGGGCAGTAGCCATGGAAATGCCGATGCCTTGTCCCGCCGTCCGTGCAAAGTCGAATGCAGGCAATGCTCGCGAGCCGAAAGCAAAGAACAGATAGTGGACGTCCGGTTGGTCAGCGTCATGCCAGAGGAAGAGTGGTCTGCGGAGAGGCTAGAAAAAGACCAGCGTGAGTATGCGGATCTTGCGAAAATCGTCGAAGGCAAGGAGCAAGGCGCACGTCCAGACTGGCAGGAGATGGCCGGTGAAAGCCCGATCGCTAAGGCTTACTGGGCACAGTGGAAAAGTCTGCGACTGAAGGAAGGCTGCCTGTACCGCGAATGGGAGAGCGCGGATGGTCGGACCAGCAACTCACTAATGGTTGTGCCGAAATGCAGAATCAACGAGGTCATCGAGGCATACCATAACGACTCCAGTGGAGTGCACCTAGGCATCACCAAAACCGTCGCCAAAATAAAAAGACGATTCTACTGGGTAGGATGTCAGGAGTCTGTAGCCGAGTGGATTAAAGCTGCGACCGATGTTCAGCCGCGAAAGGGCCGACAAGAAAATCTCGAGGCCGCATGCAGCAGTACAACGTAGGAGCGCCCTTCGAGCGGATTGCTATGGACGTCGCCGGCCCATTCCCAACTAGCGCGCAAGGCAACAAACATGTGCTGGTGGTAATGGATTACTTCAGCAAATGGCCCGAAGTGTACCCTATTCCTAACCAGGAGGCCACTACGATCTCGGAAAAGCTGGTAAACTACTGGGTAGCCAGGTTCGGAGTTCCGTTGGAGTTGCACTCAGATCAAGGCCGGAATTTCGAGTCTGCGGTATTCAAGGAAGTGTGTGAGCTACTGGGGATAAAGAAAACTCGTACCACGCCTTTGCACCCACAGTCCGACGGCATGGTGGAACGCTTTAACCGGACACTGGAGGAATACCTGCGGAAAGTGGTAGGCAGGAATCAAAAGGATTGGGACACGCGTATCCCCCTGTTCCTGATGGCGTATAGGTCAGCCCCGCACGACACGACATCACTCACTCCAGCCCCAGCAGTGTTTGGCACAGAGTTCCGGTTACCCGCTGACTTGAAGTTCGGGGTAGTCAGCACAACGGGTGGCGCTAAGACGGACTACGTGGTCAACACGCGGGCGGAACTGGAGGAAATTCACCAGTTTATAAGGAGCCGCACCAAACTGGTCAGCGATAAGGCGAAAGCCAGATATGATCTACGGGCCAACTCAGCAGGGTTCCAAGAAGGCGATCTGGTAATGCTCTACAACCCGCAGCGGAGGAAAGGTTTGTCTCCGAAACTTCAAGCGTCATGGGAAGGACCGTACGAAGTCGTGACTAGGATTAACGACGTGGTATACAGGATTCAACGTTGCAGCAATAGAGGCGCTAAGCTGAAGGTAGTCCATTTGGAGCGCCTGGCGCCTCATCACAGCGGAGCCTCGGCACTTGTTCGGGACGAACAAGTCTAAGTGGTGGGCAGTGTAACGATGAGACAGTCTGTCGCTGTGCAAAGCAACCCTGCCGCTACGTGCCGTGCTATAATTCAATGTGGCAACGACGGCCGCGATAGTAACTTTTAGTCCAATCTGGCAGCGACGGCCGCGATAATAACTTTTAGTCCAACCTGGCAATGATGGAAACTTTTAGTCCACTCCGGAATGTCCGGGAACGATCTGCGCGATGGCCTGAGAGGTATAAAAGGCAGCCGGATGCGGCGCAGCGAGTCAGTCTGGTTTTGACAAGTGAAGTTGCCACACGGAGTAATTCAGCAAATACTTAAGTGTACGAACAGTAAAGTGTAAACTGTGAATAATAAAGTGACTGTTGGTTTATTTTATTGTCTGCGTTTAAGAAACTGAGTGTGTTTTATTTTCAAATTGCACAATCCAGTGATACGTAACAGCCCACTAGACGTAGTATTCGTAACAATATTTATATAAAATTGTAGCACCGGCAAAAAATTGTACACCTGTAGCGAGAGTGGCGTTGCCAGATCTCCACACAAAAGGACTAGTCAGATTTTTCACACGGCTAGAACAAATCTGACTAGAAATATAACCAATATGTTTGTTATTTATACCGGTTATATAACTAGACTGGTAGTTTCCTTGTAGGGTAATAAGGTGATGGCACCACTCAAAAACAAAATTGTATGTATGTATTTTGTTAGAGCTTTTGGGCATGCTGATTGTCAAAATCAAATCAAAACACAAACAACACAAAAAAAATGTTGCCAATTTTTGACAATTAGCATGCCCATTCGCGAAAACTCAATGAAAATCAAAAGAAAATCAAAAGAAAAAAGTTTAAGCAGCTGTGTTGCCACCACTACCTTATTAATGTGCCTTGCTCCCCTACAAGAACTGCCTGACCAAAACTCCAACACCTTGATAAACGTTTTCAAATTTACCAATACTTACATGCGTATGCATTTCAGCAAAGTTCGCTACCCTGCAAGACAGGTACCGGTTAGATTACCAGTCATCTCACTGGTAGTACTGTGAAAGTTTAAGTTACCGCTTGTTCTGGAGTTTCTATCACTATCTTAAGGGCGATGGGAAAAAAATGACTGAAACTCATGTATACATCTGATCTTCTATCCCATTCTCACACATTTGTTTGCCAACATATTTCAGACATATGCTTATCTCGCTAACTCTCGTTAGCAGTACTAGGTATTGTAACGATAAGACAGTCTGTCAAACGATGGTCGCGAACGTCAGGGAAACCTTTAGTCCACTCGGGAATGTGCGAGAACGATCTGCGCGATGGCCGGACGGGTATAAAAGGCAGCCGGATGCGGCGCAGCGAGTGAGTCTGGTTTTGACAAGTGAAGTTGCCACACGGAGTAATTAAGCAAATACTTAAGTGTACGAACAGTAAAGTGTGTAAAGTGTAAAGTGACTGTTGGTTTATATTATTGTCTGCGTTTAAGAAACTAGCTGTGTTTTATTTTCAAATTACACAATCCAGAGATACGTAACAGCCCACTAGAACTAGTATTCGTAACAGTATATTACCGATAAAATACCCGAAAGTTTTCCCAAATGAGTACCGTAAGTATCGGTTATAGGTAACATATAAACCAGTCACCACTACCAAGTATTTTAGCCACTGCTTTCGGTTAAATAACCGGTGCCGTTTCCAATAAAATAACTAAATGATTTGTTTTTAATTAAAAAAATTGCTTTATTATATTATTTTATTATTATTTTTAAGCATTTTTGCATTTATATTTTTTTTGCTTGACCCGATTGTGGCAGCGCTCTACCACGTTTTTGATTCCCTTTTCAAACGCCATTCGACCTTGGGCCTTGATTCTTGACCATCTATAAGAGAGAACACAAATTATGTACATAGTGAAACATATGGTACTGATGATATACTTGTAAGATAGACTCAGCTTTTGTGGCGAATTGCCCAGGACTTAACCTCAAAACATTTGTCCCGGACAATATGTTCGCCCTCATCAGCAAAATGCTCGCTGCAAGCCTCTTTCTCACTTCCAAAACTAGGGGTGCTTGCAGCGCAATCTTCCTCTATTTTATTTTCTAATTTCCTAAACTTCCTAGCATTGGCTTCAAAACTTCTTTTTCCCTACTCATGTTGTTTGCAAACTTTTTTTTAATTCATTTTAATTTAAACCTTACTCTTTATTCACAAACTATTGGTTTATTGATTTATAAATAAAATAATTAACACGTTTATACCTATCTTTTATAATTTTGTGATTTCTCCTCGTTGTATTACCCAAAAATGTTTGCAGCTTCCTTTCCAGCAGCTTCAAGTTTCACCAAAATTCACAAATCTGACATTTTCATGATGACAGGTGACTGTGACGTATATATTTGTTTCACTCTCACAAATGGAAGAATGAATTAAATTTAAATATAAAAACGTTCTTTCACTCTTGCGAGTAGTCAATGCCCGAAACTGATATGCGCGCGTAAGGTTAAATGTGGTCATCATGTGGGGAATCAGTTTCTTTTTTTTATTATACTACTTTTTTGGGGGTTTTTTAATATTATTTTCTTTTTTTGCAATTAATGTTGACAACTATGGATTACCTGCGTTACGTTACCTGCGTAATACGTTCTACTATAAGCAAATTTTTCACATGATGCCCATTGCGAGTAATAGTACTATTAGAAAGCAACTGTCTATGGATTAGTTAAGGCAAAACTTGTATCACAGAACAAACAATATACAGAATGCGCATCTGGTGTAAAGAAAATTTTCTTTGCGGGTTCCAGCGGTAGGACCCGTTTGTAGATGCGGGGGAAGCAGTAAAAGGGACGAAAACACACAGAGCGCGAGAGCGTAAGCTGAGAAGCTGCGACCGCGCACCACACACTGTGGTTGTAGTTGTTGGGCAACAAAGCGATGTGCCGCTTGCATGTTGGTGCTGGCTCGTGCTCGCTCTCCGCTTGCTTTTTGACTAACAAGAACAAGAAGTAGACAGGCAGTTACATAGAAAAATTGATTGAGCGATCGCCAAGGCACATAAGGTGGTAGCACTACGGGAAAAACCAAAATTCAATGGATTTTATAAGTTCTTCCGGTCTGCTTGTAAAATATAAGTTGTAAAAAGTACAAATGGCTACAATGAAAATAAATATATGTGTTAAATATTGAAACAACCAAGACGCATTAAGAAAGTGATAATAAGTGGAAAACTATTGCTACAATGTTGTGCTAATTATCAAAGAAAAAAGTTTAATTAGTTCTGGTGCTGCAACTACCTATTGAATTTGCCTTGGCTATCGATTTGCCAAATCAACCACAATTTCAATGTGCACGACCAAAGCCAAGCTGGCTTGCTGCGGAAAGCAACAACATTGCGTGTTGTTGTCGAAATGAGAATAAAGCCCAAAACCATCGAATCTATGCGTATACAATACATCAATTCGCGCTTACTCTCTCGGTTCCCTTTACATTTTCCTCACCTTTGTTGCTTCCAGCCCACGTCTTAAATGAAATCGCAAAATTATTTCAGATGCGCCTTCTGTATACTGTTTATTCTGTGCTTGTATGCATGTGTTGGAGTTTCCGTCACCTCCGTCTTGCAGGGTAGGTGAAGTATTCACCAGCTTTTTCCAGCTGAATTATTTATATTCCTATTGCTACCCGGTGTCCTAGGCGACGGTCAATTATCCCCGTCTGCATCCATTTGCAACTAGTCCAAGGTTAGTCCGAAGTAAACCAATTTTCTAACCAGTTGCAAAGCGACTAGTTTGCAAACTAGTTTATTCTGGATTAGTTTTCTAACCACTCGATTTTTATGGGGAAAATAAAACTGCATTTTTTTTTAAATTATTTTATTTTAAAAAAAAATAAAAATTAAAACATGAAATCATAGCGAATAAAAAAAAATTGTTGGTGCATTTAAAGATGAACCACGATGAACTTCGACTTGTTAACACACTTCTGCCGGAACTGGTTGGTGGACTTCACCTGCAATTAATAAATAAGTAAATAAATTTAAGAATAATTTCATAAATAAATAAATAAATATAAGTATTAATACATACCTTTAAGCTGCCGCCGCAATTCGTTGCTTTACGCAACCACGCAAAATTCTAATGGCCAAACTCCATAAAGCGCGTTTCAGGCGTTCGGGGTTTGTCGGGTTATGGCGTTTCTCGCGTTATTCACGTTGCAAATGGTCAAACTCCATAAAGCGCGTTTCACGTGTCAGCTTGTTCTTCTTACGGCAGCTGATGCTAATTTTTAATTGGCAAACTGCTGATTGATTTCGTTATGAATTGTGAAAAACAACGAAATGAAATTGCGACGTTATAGACTATATAGAATTTACTGATTTCATTTTAAACACAATTAATGCATATCGAACATTGCAAAAAATAAAAAAAGATTCAGTTGAATTCAATTTGTAGCAATTTATTTCACAGGGATGAGCAAAATTCGATCGACAACGAATAAGCTATCGAATTTTCAATACAGCGACGACTAAGTTTCGTCTTGCAAAGAAGAAGAAAACTTTTGCCGCGTTTCGGGCGTAGTCATGGAGTTTGCTTCATACAAATACACTGATTCAACTTTTTCTCGAAACACGAGAAACGCCAAAAACCACGATACGCGCTTTATGGAGTTTGGCCATAATGGCCAAACTCCATAAAGCGACGTCAAACAGCTGACAGAGCTCCTAAAGATGCCATACATTATGTGGTTAAATGGTAATGCCGATAACAAACTTGTGTTATCGCAAAAGTCGGATGCATTTATTTTACACGGAAGCTATTAAATACATTTAAGAAACATTTGAAATCCAATATTTTAACATAAAATGTGGATAAATTCCTAATAATTAGCATAATTCTTTGACAGACGAAACTTAGTCTTCGCTGTATTGGAAATTTGATAGCTTATTCGTTGTCGATCGAATTTTGCTCATCCCTGTGAAATAAATTGCTACAAATTGAATTCAACTGAATCTTTTTTTATTTTTTGCAATCTTCGATATGCATTTAATGTGTTGAAAATGAAATCAGTAAATTCTATAAAGTCTATAACGTCGTATAGCAATTTCATTTCGTTGTTTTTCACAATTCATAACGAAATCAATCAGCAGTTTGCCAATTAAAAACTAGCATCAACTGACGTAAGAAGAAGAAGCTGACGCGTGAAACGCGCTTTATGGAGTTTGACCATTTGCAACGCGAATAACGAGAGAAACGCCATAACACGACAAACCCCGAACGCCTGAAACGCGCTTTATGGAGTTTGGCCATAACTGAAATCATTCAAGACAAAACGTGCAAATCGAGCAAACTTCGTGTCATAGAGGCTATTTACACGAGGGCTTTTTCCCCCGCGTTTTTTTCAATTCTCTTTTGAAGTTGCTGCGTAAATCTTCATGCATTTGTATGAAGACTTTTTACTTGCAACTTTGCTTGACTTTTTTAGACGTTTAAGCTGCCCATCTTTCATTCACATTCACAATTCTATTCACATTTTCGCCTAGTTTTTGGATATTCTGATTGTAGAAAAATGGATTTGAACAAAAGAGAAATTATAGAAAATATTTTAGAAGCCACCGAAATGGCTATTAACTGTTCAGAGTTAAAAAATATGGACGATGTGAAAATAATTGTTGGTTTGCTGGTCTGCTGCGAAAGTGCAAATGATTTGCTAATTAAAAAAAGGAAGACGGAATGGGTGAAACCATGGAGGTTACAGCAAAGAAAAAGCGTCATTTACTTTTATGGCGAAAGAGCTGTCTATTGACAAGTCCTCATTTTTCGAATATATACGCATGGATGAAGAAACATTTAACTATATTCTTTTGTCAATTGAAAAGGATATAAAAAAACAGGATACTGTAATGAGGGAATCGATATCGCCAACAGAAAAGTTGGCTGCAACTCTTCGATACCTTGCTACAGGCGAATCATTCAAAAGCACAGGTTTTCAGATTCGTTTTTTGGGTTCATTCCTTTGTGGTGCTATTCCAGAGGTCTGCCAAGCAATATGGAATAATTTCAAAGACGAATTTTTAAAGGTTTGTAATAATACTTTATTTATCACATATATTTCATTTGTTTGTACTCATAAAGGAGAGAAAGAGATCGTTAGCTAGGCAACGACTGCTTTTAAAAGCAACTGAATTTTCCATGCTGCGTCTTTGCGTATTTCTTCACTTCTAATGGACTTCATTTCGAAAACAACTTGTTGCCCAAGCCAATCATGGTCGCACCTATCTTCCAGCCGCTTCATAAGCAAATTCTTTACCTGTGTAATGCTCTCACCAAAACTTGTAGCCGTTTTCTGAACTTACATAAAAAATTCACATTATTTTGCAGGTGCTGGACAGACTGTGCGGCAAGGATTTGAAGAGTACTTCAACCAAGAAGGCAAACTTAAATGGCAGTATTCCAAACTATAAGCTATATGTTATTTACCCGTTTCCTTGAAGAGGGGCCAGAGTTTCCAATGCTGCCGTCAATTGAGTCCGTGTTCGCAAAAATGTCACTATATTCATCACGCTGTAAATATTCATTTTTTAAAAGAAGTTTGTTAATAAAAAAAATCACAACTTACGCTGGAAATGTTTGATGTTGAATTTCGTATCGCGCAATGAATTTTCAAAAATTCCAGCTGATCGAAGCACCACAGCTTTGGTACCTAAATGTCGTCAGTTCCAACACCGCTCTTTTTGCTGCTAGCGACTTCACGCAATTTTTTAATATTGTAACGATAAGACAGTCTGTCGCTATGCAAAGCAACTCTGTCGCTACGCGCCGTGCTATAATTCAACCTGGCAATGATGGCCGCGATAATGGAAACGTTTAGTCCAACCTGGCAATGATGGTCGCGATCATCATGGAAACTCTTAGTCCACTCTGGGATGTACAAGAACGATCTGCGCGATGACCGGACAGATATAAAAGGCAGCCGGGTGCGGCGCAGCGAGTCAGTCTGATTTTGACTAGTGAAGGTGCCACACGGAGCAATTAAGCAAATAATTAAGTGTAAAGACAGTGAAGTGTAAATCTGTGAAAATAAAGTGATTGTTGGTTTATTTTATTGACTGCGTTTGAGAAACTGAGTGTGTTTTATTTCCAAATTACGCAATCCAGAGATACGTAACAGCCCACTAGAACTAGTATTCGTAACAATAAATTGGCTTCTCAAAGTATGCACTTTCTTTTTTATGGCATCCACTATTACGTTGCTGTTTATTTGTTTTAATTCTTCATATATTTTGAAAAGTGAATTTGCTTTTTTCACGCGATCCATATAGTCCGGATGCTTAACATTGAACAAGTTTTCGTTCTCTTGATATTTCATCAAGAGAAGCTCGACGAACTCCCTTGTCCACATTTTATTTTAAAAATACAAAATAAAACGTCCGGCCGGTTTGAAATTTTAAGAAAAGTGGGAAAAATAGCAAAGCAAAATGTCAAAAAAAAACCCCTGGAATTCTCTGACCGTGCGTGTTTGCCTACCCCGCTGACTTCTCTCTACTTCTCGCCTTCAAACTCGTCACGCATGACTTTTAACGCAGGGGGAAAAGCCCTCGTGTAAATAGGCTCATAGAAACAGAAAGTTCGAAAAATTCAAATATTTCTACGTTGTTGTTGTAGGAAGAACAATCGCAAGATAAGCCTTAACAGTATTTTTTCGCCTCTCTCACCTCTGTCTCGTTTTCTCATTTTTATGTGCTCTTCTCGCCTATAAACGCGCACACAGAGCGTGAATGATTAGACGCGAACTGACTGACTTTTGCATCCGCTGAACTCGAACCATGAATAAGCGTCTCTGTTCTGCTTCACTCTACCACGCTCTGTTCGCCGCTGCTACGAATTCGCTCCGGCTCCGACCGTGGTCATCTGACCTGCTTCGTTCCGCACTGGTTTTCATAGCACTTTCGCCTGGTTGCCGCGCAATCAAGTGGTCTCGATTACGGAGTAATCTACCATGAGCCAGCGTATATAAAGCGATCGGTGCTGCGACTTTAGCCAGGATCGGCTCGGCCCAGATCAGCTTTGGTGTGATGAAGAGTGAATGGAGTAGGCGGGCGTTGGTTGGCGTAGCGGCAGTGTGTCTGCTAATTTCGATCTTATTCATTCTTGTTCTGCTTCTTGGTCGTCTTCAACAAACAGTCAATTTAAACTTATGAGGGTCGTCCAAAGACGCAGCGCCACTTCATAATGGCTGCGTCTCGCTTCGGCCGGGCCGCAGCAGGCTCAGCTTGGAATTAGAGAATTGTTATTGGAAATGGGGGATTGTGGGGAAAGGAGTGTGAGTTTCGTTTTTTATTAATTTTTTTCTTCTTTTTTATTTGAATGAGTGGGTTATATTTGTAGCGTGTGTAAGTGATGGGCGAGCGGGTCGCGACGCATCCTAGTTGCGTCCGCCTTTCTCGTCACACTCACGTCTCAGGTGGCCACTTTTGCCGCAGCCATAGCATGTCTTTGCCGTATCCGGGCAGTTCTTGGAGATGTGGCCCGTGCGGTTGCACTTGTAGCACGAGATGTTGCTGGCGCTGCGTTCGTTAAGCGCCTCCGGGCAGTTGCGCGCCCAGTGGCCCAGCTTGTTGCACTTGTAGCAAGTGGGATTGTCCGCCTGTGTGCACTCCTTCGAGATGTGACCGATGCCGTTGCAGCGGTAGCAGCGCTCCGCCTCCTCCGGGCAGGCGCGCGCGAAGTGCCCAAACTGATTGCACTTGTAGCACTTTTCGCGATTGCCGCCGCGTCGCATGTCGCGACCACCTCCTCCTACCATGCCGCCACCGGCGTTGCAGTCGCGGGCAAAATGGCCTGGACGGTTGCACTTGTAATACGTGGGAGCAGACATTTTGGTGCGGTGCTTTTGTTTTTAATTTCAATTTTTGTGGGTGTGTTTGTTGTTGGTTTTATGTGGTGGGCGTTTTTGTTCTTGTTAGTGCACTTCACTGTCCACTGCTTTAGTTTTAGTTTCTTGAATTTGCGCACTGTTTCAACTATTTGTGGTACACTTTTTAGTTTTTTTTCGTTTTTGCTTTTCACTAAAACACTAAATAAAGTGTTCACTTTTGTGTTTGGTTCTTGTTTAATTGTAATTTTTTTGATTTGTTTGTCACTTCCCCTTTTTTAGTTCACTGTGTGCGTAATTTTAATTGTTGTTCACTAATTGTTTTGTTCACTGTTTGGATTCTTTGTTTTTTAAATGTTATTTGTTTTATTTATAAACATTCGCGGCTCGATCGCGAATGGCTCGAAGGACCATGAATCACTCTTGGAGCCATCGGCGGAACGCAGTTTAGAAAAAAGGCGCGGGAGTTCGGATTTTTACATGGTCCTTCGAGCCGGACATTCGTGTTTGAATACTCAAATAAAACGCACGCAACAACCCGAACTCCCGCGCCTTTTTTCTAAACTGCGTTCCGCCGATGGCTCCAAGAGTGCTACATGGTCCTTCGAGCCAACCGCGAACTCGCGACGCTTCGAACTCGCTGAAAATATCGCTTCGGCGGAGCGGTGAAAGGAAACGCGGGTGTGGTCGGGTTTATGGGTGCTCTTTATTGTCGGACGTCTGGATAACGAGTGTTACAATGAAGTACAATAAACATTAAACGACACAAACAGCCGAAGCCGGGGAGCAGAAAATAGGGGGAAATATGAGCACAAAAGGAAAAGGAAAGGAAGGGATTAGAGGTGGGATCGACAGATCACTTGAGACAGCACTCATTTAGCCATCGCGGCCGCCATTGCATATTGCAATTTAAAAATGCCACGGGCCAGTCGGGCGAGGATGTGATGCAGGTGCGGGGGTGCCGTCCATCGACGTCTCGTCCTCGGAGGAGTGCTGCTGCAGCGGTTTAGGGGTAGTTACCGACCTGCAAATAGAGTAAGATGTCAGTTTTTTGGACATACAATTTTTGAGGCTGACATCATGAGTATGGGAAAGCGTGACTAAGCTGCGGGGTTCGCTCAAGCTAAAGCCGGGGGAATATGGGAAAATACATATATATATTGGCTGCATTGCCATTTCCTTAGGGGGAATGAGAAGCTCGAGCGAGAGTTATGAAGGGGTTCGAGGGGTTGTTTATACACAAGGGCAACTCCGCTCGGGATACGTATGTGCTCGTAGGGCTCGAACGAAGCAGGAGACCCGACCGAGAATGTCGGTTTGCTCTTCGAGAGGGTGGTGGCAGTCAACCGCTCTTTGATCCGGAGTTGGAACTGTTTGAGCATGAGAATTACTGGAGCCTTTCCACCAGAGAATGAGATCTTATAGATCTTGGAGTTTATACCCGATCAGTCCGACGTCTGCGTGATTTGCAGCTCTTGGAGCATGTCGCACTGGAGTTACGACTGTCCTCTTTTTGGACCCGGGTTGGAGTTGGTGCAATGAGGAACTGCGAGGGAATGCAATTTCCGTCAGTTGCTGTGAATGTGGGCCGTTGTTGTCGAACCCTTTTGGGGGACCTCATTAGAGGCGAAAGCCATCCTGCGGGGCCGAAACGTTTGGCAACGAAGGGGGAAATTTGCCGGTTTGAGTATGAGTTTGCAGGAGTGGTGGGCTCGAAGTGATTTTCCATTATTTCCTGAGGTGGAAACCCTGCGGGATTGAGGGCGGCAATCACTTGTGTAAGAGCTTCCTTAAGGGCAGGAAGATTATTTCGAAGGGCGTGTCCAGTGTGCATATGGCGACTTGGTACATCTGTGGCACATGTCAAATGCGAAGAAGGGGGTACTGGACCGCTTAATACCCAACCGAATACTGTATGCTGAGCAAGTAAGCTGCCACATACATTCCGGTGGATACCTTCGAGCATGATCTGCGGGATGAGATCACTGCCAATCACTATATCAATCTGCGCTGTCTCGAAGGGATTTGGATCAGCGAGTTCTAGCATGGCGAAATGTTTCATATTGGGAGCGTTTATGTGGGAAGATGGGAGCGAATTCGTAAGCTCTTGGAGCACGATTGCTTGCACGGGGAGTTTCGTGCTCGATTGGGGGACTGCCAATGTAAAGAAGCATGTATGATTGGCATTTTGCACAATCTGACCGCCCATGCCCGAGATTTGGAAGGGAGTTTTCTCGATTGGCAATTTGAGGCGTTTCTGCACCTTCGAGGAAATGAAGGTACGCTGAGAGGCTTGGTCGATCAACGCTCGAACTTTAAACAACTTTCCTGCGTGCTCGATAGACACCAGTGCCGTAGGCAGAAGGGATTGGGTGCCATTATTGGAGTGCAAGGCTTGTACTTGGGTCGTACTTTGCCTGGCAGATGTGCGGGGTTGCGCATCTGAAAGAAGGGAATGAGTAGCGGAGCTGTTTTTTGTTGGTTTCCGAGCTATGGCGACCTGTGGAGTGGTCGAATGTGATCGATTAAGTGATTGAGAGGGCTGCGCATTGCCTTTGGGGAAATGAAGCAGGGAGTGGTGCTTCATCTGGCAATGTACGCACGTAAAATTGCTTGTACAATCCTCAATAAGGTGAGATGTAGCAAGGCAATTCACGCAGAGCCTGTGCTTCTTAACGTATTTTAATCGACTCTGGGGGGTGAGTCTTTTGAAGCTCTGGCAAGTCCGTATGGGATGATTTGCGTTGCAGAGTTTGCACGCGAAGTCCCTTTTTACTTGAGTGTAATAATTTAGGGATTTGTGTGGCCGATTTGGGAGGACATTGGAAGTCGAAGGTTGAGACGGTTTCGGCTTAGAAAGGCGAATACTTTGCAACCGTTCAAGTACCTCATATCTGCCGGTCAGGAACTCATCCATTTGCGACCAGGGTGGCAGATCCTTCCGGGATGTCAATGATTGCTCCCATAGAGCAAGTGTCTCTTGGGGCAATTTGGTACAACATATGTAAACCAATAGCGGATCCCAATTGTCAGTGTCCACGGCCTGAGTATTGAGAACAGACCGACAATTGTTTATTGTGTTTTGGATCCGCTGAAGTGCCTCACTATCTTCAGTGTGGGCAGGAGCGATATTTAGGAGGGATCTGATTTGGGTGTCAACCAAAATGCGTTTATTTTCATAACGGGATTTTAGGGCATCCCACGCGAGTCCGAAATTCTCATCGGTTAATGCATATTGCTTAACAATAGCACCGGCTTTACCTTGCGTCTTGTATCGGAGGTGATACAATTTTTGGGCTGGAGTGAGCTGGGGGTGGTTGATGTAAACCGCGGTAAACATGTCCCGAAAGGACGGCCATTGCTCATAGCCCCCGAAAAAGGTTTCGGTATCAAAAGGCGGAACTTGTAGGCAAATGTAAGGGGTATTTGCTGGTTCTAGGAGTCGAACCGGTTCCATATGCGCAGCGGGCTGGGGGGACTGAATTTGGAGCATCTCAATGATGTCCGACATCTGAGCCATGCACAACTCATACTGGTCTGTGCAGGCGTCGATTTTTTGCCTAGCCGACTCTTTGAACCCGTCGGGCTGGCTGTTGTCTTCAGCAATGAAGACTGCCTCATGTGCGCACATAAGCCTCTCCCATTGGGCTTGCAAATTTTTTTGCTTAATTTGGACCAGGGATTTGGTCAAATCCTCAATGGGAGCCGATGAAAATTTTGTGCATAATAGCACGAGTCTGTCATACTCGAAAGTAAATTTGGCAACACTGGGATCGGTTGCTTTGGGAATGGAAAGTTTGGAGCGCGTGTTTGGTGGCTCCCGAGTGACAGGAACTGTCAAACGTGCATTGGTTGACTTTGGGGATCTGGAGGAAGGAGTCTCCATTGTGATAAGTTGGCGTTTAGGGGATCGCTCAACAGGCATTTTGTTTAAAAAAGCTCGACAGGGGTAAAAGTTTAAATAAATATATGTAGGGTATTGTAAAATAGACGTGAAGTCTACCCGCGTCCGCGCGAACGATATTTGAAAATGGGAAGAGTTGGGAATGGGCAAATTCGTTTAACCGAATATATATTTTTGTCGAGCAAAAAAGGGTTACACCCGTGTGTGTAAATGTGAAATATGTGTGTATAAATATATTTATTTGGATGTATATATGTGTGTATGTGATTATTTTTGTTAATTGGGAAATAAATATGTATGTGTATGAGTATAAATGTATGTGAAAAAGAAAATAAATTTGTATGGGTATGTGTAGAAGTGTGTATAAATATATATTTGTATGTATATATATATATGCTTATGTTATTATTTGTATAAGTGTCGAAATATTTGTGTGTACAAAAATTTTTGTGTGCAAGTGGGGGGTTTTGTCCCACTTTATGCACTTGGGGTGGCAGCAGATGTGCAGTGTATGAGTATATGCAGCACTATTGAAAATTTTCCAAGTTCTAGAAAATTGTTCAATGTGCTGCAAAAAAAGGAGTATCTCGTCCCACTGTGCTTGTATTTATTTACTTCTGCTAGCGAGAGTGGAGAAATGCTTAGGCAGAAGTATAAATATGTAAGTGCACTTGTAGGCAGCAGCGGGAGTGCTTGCTGCTTGTGCGTGCGTATATCGCACAAAGCGAAAACGCGAAATTGAATGCAAGTGGGAGAGTGCAGGCGTAACGCACAAGGAGGAGAAGTGCGTGCTGTTGGATGCTGGCTGCAGCGGGAGTGTTGTTGCTTTGCCAGCAGTGATCGCACAAAGGGAATGTGAAAAAATGGGTGCAAGTAAGAGAGGGAGATCAACAGCTGGAGTGCTTGCTGTCGATCTAAAATATGCGCAAAGTAAAAGTAGGGAAAATGTGTGCAAATTAGTAAAAAGTGGGAAGCAGGCTGCAGCGCAAAAAGGGAATGTGCAAACAAATAGCGCAAAATTATGTGCAATAGCGGGAATGCTTACTGCACTGCGTTAATTTGTATAAATTAATACGACCGTTTTTTGCGGGATTTTTATTAGGTGCTATGCACCAACTTTATTATTTAAGTTTAGGTGCTATGCACCAATTTTATTAATTCGATTTAGGTGCTATGCACCAATTTTATTAATTCGATTTAGGTGCTATGCACCAATTTTAAATTTAGGTGCTATGCACCAATTTATTTTTAAGTGCTGTGCACTGTTTGGTCTCTGGCTTAGAACTAACTCTTACAAGCTAACCGAAGTCGCTCCGTCCAGCAGCGCGCCGCAGCCGTTGGTGGCGAAGAGATGTGCAGCAGCCATGTAACTGGATACACCTGCTATGTCACGTAGCGGATTGTTGCAACGCAGCAGTAGTGCAGCTGGGTAAATAGCCAGTGATCTAGCGGTGGATCACATTGCAGCGTGGGTGGATGCTCAGCATTCCAGTTGCAGAGGATTGCTGCTGATGTTAGCGATTTTTGTGCAGTTGTGGACTGCGCTGGTCTAGCTGCCGCTGTTGGTGATTTCGCGCAGCTGTTGACCGGTGTCTGGTATCTGGCTGCTGACGTTGGCTACTTTGCACAGTTCTTGACTGTGCTGGTGTTAACTACTCCCCCCGTTAAGACCGGGCGTCCTCGGCCGGTTCATGGCCTTGCGCCGTCTCACGTATTGTATTCAGGACGATGCTTTTCCTTCGCTGTCGTATGCAGTGGAGAATCAACCAAGTTGCCGCTACGCTTATTATTAGTACGGTAAATAAGCACACCCATGCTGTTGATCTTGTTTTGATTTCTCGGTGTAAGGTTGCGATGTGGTTTAGGTTCTGAAGATGTACGTCGTGCAAGTACGGGAGAGATAGTGTCACTAAATGCTCGGAGAAATGAATATCTTGGGCCATTGGCACTTCTGGAACTAGGCGCGTTTTACGCTGCTGGTTCACGTAGGTTGTCCCATTTACCATCAACTTTCCTTCAAACGTTACCAAGAACGTGCCTGTTATGGTGACGGGTGGTTTGGTTCCTTGACGAATTTCCACCGTACAGTCGTTGATGATGATTACGCCGTCGTCGACCGCCTGAATGCTTGGTATGTCATGCGCGGATGTGGTTTGGCACTTAGCGGTGTAATTATTTAACAGGTGCTGCAAGCATGAGCTCTCGGAGTAATCCATTTTCCTGCAGAATGTAGATGTCGCCGCCACTTTGCAATTTTGCATCAACGTGAAAACATGATTACACTTAGCTACTACATTTGTCTCTAGTATTATTGTTTTGTTGTTATGGACTACTGGGTAGATTACAGTTTTGTTGCATACAAATTCGATTTTGGGATATTTTATTAAAAATAGTACAATTTCTTCGTTTTGCAATATCTTAAGTTTAGAATTTTGAATAATGTCGCTTACACTTATATCTTCTGCCGTCTCAGTTTTGAGAATGCTCTCGATCTCTACGCTATCCAGTAATGCCGGATTTATTACATTCATTTTTCCCAGCATTATGGAGAGTGAGATAGCATCTAATTCAGTGATTACAGCTTTGTTTCTACTAGTCATTAATTAAAATAGATTCATTCTGTCAGGTTCGTCCAGTTCTGTCTGCTTGCTTTGTGCTATTAGTTGGTTTACCGTGTCTGTGATTTTACTGATTTGGATTTGTATTCCCGAATTAAACTGTATCTGTTGGTTGTTTGCCTCTATTAGATCCTCCTCCCTCCTGCTTACTTCTTGGAAGTCGTCAAAGTCAGGGGTGCCCGCCACATATTTAAGGGCAGTGCCGATAAAATTTAGGCTGCGGGTATGGCGATGATGCACCTTGAGTGCTGTCAGTCGTCGCGTTATCTGTTCACGATCAGCTAACAGGAGTTTCCGTAGGTGCGACCGAGGTAGTAGGTCAACATATCTCTGCACTTCTTCTGCTATAGCCTCAAAGGTGGATAGGTTTGTTGTATGTGTTATGTAGTTGTATTCCGAGTAAGTTGCAACCAAGCCATCGGTGATCGGTATGTAACTGGATTTCGAGTAGTCCAACAGTTCTGCAGTGAGTAGTGGTGGCAGGAGCAACCTAAGGGAAAACATTATCTTAGATTACTTTTATGCACGCATGTTTTCCCGATCAGTACAGTTGTTCCCAAATCTCTAGTTACGGTCCTTTCAACATAAATTTTAGTGAATTTGTTTCCTATCCGTTTGTTTGTTCTGACGAAAACTGTATCCCCCGGCTGAAATTTCTTAGCTAATTTAAATTTGTTGTACCGATTTATCTCTTTCTCCTGAGCTGCGATGATTTTTCCTTTAATCTCTTCCTTAAGGGATTGCGGGGCTGAATGTATGATGTCTATGGGCCTGTAACCTGTGACCGAATGAATCGATCTATTGTATTTGGTTGTAGCAATCAAAATTAAATCCGTTGTATCATTTACACCTTGGGTCAATTTTGTACATCTAGCAATTTCGGTCAAGGTGCTATGAAAACGTTCCACCTGTCCATTTGTGGTACTGTGGTATGGAGGAATGGTAAATGTGCATATTTGAAAATGGTTCATTAAAAGTGATTTTATGGTTTGAGAATTGAACGATTTCTCATTATCAAAAACTACGGTTTTCGTTCCTTTGAAAAAATTAAGAATTTGCAGAAGTGGTTCTTTTATGTCAACTATGGATCGTGAGACTACTGGCAAGACTAGCGCGAATTTAGAAAACTTGTCGATGCATGTCAGAAAATACGCTTTATCGGTCGAATAGATGTCTAGGTGGAGAATTTCGCCAGGATATTGTGGTATTGGAGTTTTCCCGATCCCGGGATCTGGGGGGTGACGCTGATATTTGGCTTCGTTGCAGACCGTGCAATTTGATACGATCTCTTTTAATCTCTTTCGGATTTCGGGAAAGTAGTACTGTTCGAGAATTTGTAACGTATTTTCCCGCGCGGATCGATGGGCGCGGTTGTGTTCTGTAACCAGGATTTCCGATTGGTCATCCCGATTGGTCACGTCGGTGACCTTCCTCTCCGTATGGCGGAATTTCACTGATGGGAATGTTTTAATTAGTCTATCTTGAATTTTCCCCAATATGGGAAGGTCGCACAAAATGCCGTTAATGACATCTGGGTTAATTGCTGTTTTTAAAGTTTCGAAAAGGTTGTCTAATGACGAGAAGGTAATCTCGTGTCTAATTTGTTTTTGGAATAGGATTTTAACCGTTTTTGTGTCCTGCGGCCCAAGCTCCAAAACCAATTGGGTTCTGAAACAGTTAATGGGGTTTGGGACTGTTGGAATTGTTTGAGTTAGGGATTCTTCGCTGTGTTGGGTCATATTGTCTTCGTCTTCTAGCGTATTTATATGTTGTCTTGAAAGGGCATCTGCGACTAAGTTCTCTTTTCCCGGTTTATAAAAATATTTGGGGGAAAATTCTTCTATAAAGGCCTTCCATCTTTTAATTTTAGCATTAGGATTTTTGTCTGAAATGGCGAAGGTAAGCGGCTGGTGATCGGTGAAAATGTGAAGTTGTTTTACCCCATAGAGATAGTTACGCAGTTTTTGGAGAGCCCACACGATTGCCAACAACTCCCGTTCATTGGTTGCATAGTTCTCCTCAGTGCTGTTTAGGGTCCTGGATATCATCATGAGAGGTCGGCCATTTTGGGACAAAACGGCACCAAGAGCGTGCGAGGATGCATCCGTGGTGAGGTCGAACGGTTTGTCGAAATTTGGGTACAGGAGCAGCACTTCTTCGGAGGCAAGAATCTTTTTGATTCTTGTAAAAGCTGCGACAGCGTCCGCATCCAATTCGATTGCGACCTTTTTCGATTGGCTAGCACTTATGTTGCCATTTTCTCCCCGCAGGATTTGTGTAAGTGGTTTAGTGATTTGGGCATAATCCCTTACAAAGCGGCGATAGTAGCCGCACAACCCAAGGAAGGACCGTAGGGCGCGGAGGGTTTTGGGTATTTCGTAGTTCACGATTGCCTTCACTTTATCAGGGCATGTTTTGATACCTTGGTTCGATACAAGGAATCCTAGAAATTCGACTTCAAGCTTGAAAAATTTAGATTTTTCCAAAGACACTCGCATGTTTGCCTCATAAAGCCTACCAAGGATTCTATCGATGTCCTTCAGATGCTGTTCCTTAGTTTGAGAGAAGATTATCACGTCATCAATGTAGACATGACAACACCTACCGATTTCATCCCTTAAGATGTCATCGATTGCTCGTTGAAATATGCTTGGGGCGTTCTTCAGCCCAAAGGGAAGTCGACAGAATTCGTACTTTCCATTATTAACGGAGAATGCGGTCTTCTCCCTATCTTTTTCAGCTAATTTAATTTGGTGGAATCCAGATTTAAGGTCTAGCGTAGTGTAGTAGGTGGAATTGCCTAGATTTGCCAAAATGACGGACGTGTCCGGAATTGGGTATCTGTCACTTATGGTTTTCTCATTCAGTTTCCTGAAGTCAATGACCAAACGCATTTTCCTCTTTCCGTCTTCGTCAACGCCTTTTTTGTCCACAACCCATATTGGGTTATTAAATGGTGATCGGGACGGTCGTATAATGCCGGTACTAAGAAGGTCCGCAACCTCCCTGTTGACGAACTCTGCTACGGCCATGGGGTAGGGATACGATTTCGAATAGACTGGTTCGTCATCCGAAGTTCGGATGGTTGCAATAACTTTTGTATTGTAAGGTAGGGATTGTGTAGGGTCGGCGAACACCTCTTTCCGGGTTTTGATCATGTGTGAAAACTTTCCCTTGAGCTCAAGGGGTACAGTTTCGCTATCGATCACGATATGATTGATTTCGCCAGAATAAAGGTAGAGCAATTTTTCTTGACCGCCATTGTAATAAAGGATACCCTTTTTGACATCGAGTCTAGCGCCGATCGCCCGCAAAAGGTTAAAACCTATTATTCCGTCAAAAGATTTAAGGTGTGACAAAATAAAGAAAGGGGTGGTTATTTGAAAAATGTTCATGATACACTGAAATTCGATTTTTGTCTCGCCGTGGATTGATTTTACCAAGAATGGGTTCGTCACGGGCTTCACTGCCTTTAGTATGTCCAAGTCCTTCACATAGTTTCCCGTCGCGCCGGTGTCGATCAACAGTTTAAGTTCTCTCCCCCCTAACGTTCTTGTGATGTAAGGTAGGAGGGATTCGCCCCTAAAAAATTCACCTCATCTGAAACTTCCGAATAGCTCTGCTCGTTCGGGTCATAGTCCAAATTGACTTCCGGTTCGTTATGATTGTCATAACGCTCCTCCCCTAAATTTTGCTCGTTCGTAATGTCCTGAGGGGTTAGGAGATTTACTCTCTGCATTTTCGTTATAGGTTGCCTATCAGATTCTACTGGTCTTTTAAACGGAGGCCTGAATTGTGGATTAAAATTTTGTTGCCCCGATATGTTGGGTCTTGGTCCACTCATGTTTCCATTTGGAGCAAAAGGCCTCTGTGCATAGCTGTGTGGATTGAAGGGTGGGCGGCCTGAGGGAACAAATTGATGTCCTACTGGCCGGTTTGGGTAAAGAGTGTGAGGGTTTTGCTTATTCAGTACGAATCGGGAGGTTGATGGATCGACCTCCATGGGTACTGGTCGAGTTGGTTGCGAGGGGGCAAAAGGGGCGGGGGGTAACGTCTGTAATGCGGTGAATTGTACGGACTATAGAATGCCCTTTGCTCGCTATGAGCAGCAAAGGTATTTGCAAATATAGACCGCTGCTGGTTGGACTCCAGTTCCTGAGCGAGAGCTAAAGCTGAGGGCATATCTGTGGGCCTGGAAGAGAACAGAATATCGCACATGGGTTTGTGCAGTCCAGAGATAAAGGTCCTGAGAGCGTCTTGTCTGTATTTTTGGCTAAGGGACTGCACCAGCTCCCTATTGCTTCCATGAGACATCACTGTCTTGTTCGTCAGGAGCGTTAACTTTTTCTCGACTTCATCGTAAAACTGAGTAATAGACCATCGACCTTGCCTAAGCACGGCCATTTCCTGTTCGATCAGATAAATGGGCCTCTTGTCAGCGTAAGTATGGTCCAACCTAGCCATGATTGCTTCAAAGTTCAACACCGTATTGAACGAAGACAAGGCTAAGTCGGCTGATCCGACGATTTTATTGCGGATTATCGCTACGGCCTGGTACCCTTTGGAACTAGTTTCGTAGCCCCTAAACATCTTATATGCAGCAAAAGCGGCTTGCCTCCATGAGACGTACCGGGCTTGGTCACCACTGAACTCAGGTAACGACTTTACCACATCAAGTGACTCATCACATCTGACCCCCGGGTTGATGGTGATTTCCTTAAACTCGGTTACCACCGGCTGTGTTTCCAGGAGGGAAAGTCGGGTAGTCAAACTCTCGACGGTTGCCTGCATGTCCTGTCGCGTCTGTTCGGTTGCCGCACGAACGGCAGCATTTAGTAACTCCTGAATAGTTTCCGGATTCATCTTTATTAGTTTCCTATTATTATTTTCTTATTATTCTACGAAAATATTTCCTAATCTTCTTCTTTGATATCTTTATTTAAATTTTACTTCGAAATCTTACTTTTCTATGCTTATTCTCTAATACAGTTCTCTAAAACAAATTTATTATTATTATTATTTAATTTTTATTTTGCATTCTTCTCCTTTCTTTACTCAAATTCCTTGAATTACACTTTCCTATACTTATTCTTTTAAAACTTATTTTTTCCTTTGGTGGAGCGGCTCGCATTTTACTGCGTCCCGTTTGCTGAAGCTACTAGGGGGCCTCTTTCTCCACACCTTTCTTTTAAACTTTTTTCTCCTCTGGAGGGTCTGGAATTCAGAGTCGCAGAGTTAAAAATTTGTTATAAGCCGGAGGGTCCCCCTTTCGGTGGTGAATCGCGGCTTCAGATTTTCTATTTAAGGGCTGTACGAGCCTTCGGTTATATTTTTTTAATTGTTTTATCTGTTATTTTATAATTTCTACGCCGGAGGGTCCCGTGGGAATCGCGGAGTGAAGGATGTTTATAGGCTGGAGGGACTCGTAAGTATCGCAGTCTTGTTTTTTTGTGTTAGATTTTTTATTTTATTTATTTAAAATATTTCTTTTGGAGTATTCTTTCTTATATTACAATTACTTTAATTCTAACAAATATTTCTTAACCTACAGTATTAATTAATTTAACATTAATTTTAAAATTTAAAAATTCCGCAGACTCACACCCACACTGCTATCGCCATGCTGAAGTTTGTTGTGGTTTCACCTCTTAGTTGTTTGCTGTAGTTTGTGGGTTTTTTCGTACTGGGTTTTTAACTACTGATTTCCAAGTTGTTAATCTTGCAACCTGATTATTTCACAATAATAACTGTTTGACTAATGATTTCACCAAAACATGTAACTGTCACTGTCACTTTAATTTCATTAGTTTTTACTAATTATTTTTCAAACTTTTAACTTATAATTTTCCTTCGTATTGCTTACTTGTTCATGTTATTTTTAGCTGCCAATTTTGCTAATAATTGTTAATTAGCTCAGATTTATCAACAGTCCAGATCTTTGTTAACAGTTCTTGAATTAAACTTTTAGTTTGTTTATTAGCACAATTTCACCAAAGGTCCAGATTTTTCGTAGTGGTTTTTAGTCTGATTTTTAAACACTTAATTTTCTTTAAAACAATTTACTTTGTGAAAGTCAATTTTTGTCAGCTGAAGCTTCTAAAAGTGTTGAATTCCAAACTGCGAATTGTTTTTTGTTAAGCTTATTATCCTTTCAGAAGTTGACTTCAGTTATTTTCACTTTAGGCGCAAGTTTTTAATTTTAAGCTCGATTTAGTTTTTTTGTGTTTGTGGGTTTTTTTGTTTTAAATTATTAATTCAAACTATTCTTGGATTTTTGATTAAATTTATATCGTTTTGCTGATTTTTCGAAGCACGTAGCGCACAGGATATGTGTAAGGATATGCGCTGTTTTTGTTGGATATGTTTTTTTGTTTTACACTTAGCGCGGGTTCGCGCACTCAGGCCACTTCCGATGTCCTTTTATCAGGACTTGATTTTCGTGGCCCCACGTTGGGCGCCAATTAATACGACCGTTTTTTGCGGGATTTTTATTAGGTGCTATGCACCAACTTTATTATTTAAGTTTAGGTGCTATGCACCAATTTTATTAATTCGATTTAGGTGCTATGCACCAATTTTATTAATTCGATTTAGGTGCTATGCACCAATTTTAAATTTAGGTGCTATGCACCAATTTATTTTTAAGTGCTGTGCACTGTTTGGTCTCTGGCTTAGAACTAACTCTTACAAGCTAACCGAAGTCGCTCCGTCCAGCAGCGCGCCGCAGCCGTTGGTGGCGAAGAGATGTGCAGCAGCCATGTAACTGGATACACCTGCTATGTCACGTAGCGGATTGTTGCAACGCAGCAGTAGTGCAGCTGGGTAAATAGCCAGTGATCTAGCGGTGGATCACATTGCAGCGTGGGTGGATGCTCAGCATTCCAGTTGCAGAGGATTGCTGCTGATGTTAGCGATTTTTGTGCAGTTGTGGACTGCGCTGGTCTAGCTGCCGCTGTTGGTGATTTCGCGCAGCTGTTGACCGGTGTCTGGTATCTGGCTGCTGACGTTGGCTACTTTGCACAGTTCTTGACTGTGCTGGTGTTAACTTATATGTACCGAAAAATGTACACGAAAAGCTGACAGCGGGCGGGGTACCAGTGTATAATATTTTAACTGGATTTTAGAGAATGGGAATATATATATATTTTTTTTAAATATATGTTTTTGTGTTAGTGTATGTGATTGTAGAGATATTTGTTAATTTTAATAATAAAAGTTTTTGTGCTTATCTTAAGGGGGCACAATGCCCGAGAATGGGGATTGCCTCTACGTCGTTCGTGTCCGCCGTTTGTGCTGCTTGCTGTTGTTGCTGCTTTCTTCGTCTGCTCTGTGATGTGGGTGTGTGTTTTTTGAGTGTGTTTGTTGTTGCTGCCCTTTTTGTCTGCTTTGTGTGGTGCTGTGTGTTGTGTTTGTTGAGTGTGTTTGTTGTTGTTAATTCTGCTGCCCTTCTTGTGGTTTGTGTTATGTCTGCTTTTCTTTTGTTGGTCACTGCACTGTTTAATGTTTTTCTATTTTTCCGTAGTGTGTTTTTGATTTTGATAGTGCCACTGCACTGCGCTGCGTACGTTTTGTTCGGTTCACTTTTTAATTGTTCCACTGTTTGCTGATTTGTAGTTTAGTTTTTTGGTCACTTTCACTTTTCACGGTTTGTAATTTTGTTGACTTTCGTCAATGTTTGTAATGTTTGATCGTTTTGTATTTGAAATTGTTTTTTGTTCACTAATGTTCAAAGTTTGTTTCACTTTGTTTTAGTTTTATATAACGCGGCGCGGGTTCGCGTTGGCTCGAAGGACCATGTTTACGTCGGCGGAGCGGTTGAAATTAATACACGGATTGGTTTTCGGGTTATGATGTTTATTCGCTGGATGTCGAATAAAGAGTGTTACAATGAAGTACAATAAACATTAAACGACACAAACGGCCGAAGCCGGGGAGCAGAAAATAGGGGGAAATATGAGCACAAAAGGAGAAGGAAAGGAAGGGATTAGAGGTGGGATCGACAGATCACTTGAGACAGCACTCATTTAGCCAGTTGTTGTAGGAAGAACAATCGCAAGATAAGCCTTAACAGTATTTTTTCGCCTCTCTCACCTCTGTCTCGTTTTCTCATTTTTATGTGCTCTTCTCGCCTATAAACGCGCACACAGAGCGTGAATGATTAGACGCGAACTGACTGACTTTTGCATCCGCTGACAGTCACTTGGACAACGGGTTGTCAAATTGACTTACAAAAAACCAGTTGAAAGACCAATGAATTTTGGGAACTAGTTGTCTCAGGTCCGACAGGGGACCCTACAAGAACACTATCGGTCATATGACCGGTCATTTGATACTCAGGCCTGATAGAAATATCGGTCATCCTCAGTCTGTCTTACTCCCACGCATGATGTTCCGCAACCTAAGAAATGTATAGCTATCTCGCTTGTTTCCAGCTAAAAATTAGAAAATGCGTGTTTGTACAAAAATTGAAATATGCGTGTCTGGTGAAATTTTTATGCACTGCTTTGGCTTTTTTTTTCTATTTATTCATCAAAATAACAATTACTAAAAAAAAAAATAAAATAATTACAAATATAATATTTAAATATACTTTCTTCTGCTTCTGTTGACGGCCTTCTGCGCGTTAAAAATATCTGCAAATAAAACAACAGTAAATAAATATAGGTATAACAATACAATAAAAAATAAAAAAATCTGTTGCCATGAATTCCCCAATAATTGCAATCCGCGCAAGCAAAGGTTTTTCTTATTTACAGCAGCCTCAAATTCATCCTTCGCTTGCAAGCGTTGCAATGCTCGCTTTTTTTTCACTTTTCTTCACCCCAATTTTTAAAGTACTTACTTTGTTTCATTTGCTCGTCGTTCATTATCTTCTGCGTCTTCTGGTTCTGTAAAATACAAAGGGTTATTTAAAATAATTAATTTATAGTGTAGTGAGCGCTGGGATGGTTTCGATTTTCTTTATTTAATCTTGATTCGCGTGTGTCGTCGATGGCGTCACAAAAGTAAAGAGGAGGAACAAGGGACCAGCATGAACTTAGCTGCTTTTACAAGCCCGACTTGTAACAGGGTTGCATTCACCATGGCACCACCTCCAGGGTTGCATTCACCATAGCACCAACTCCACCAACACATTACAACTCGGCCTAACCTGACATTCAATCGACCTCGATTGATTTGAATCTTCTTTTAGCTTATCATCTAAAAATTCATAATCTGTACATTCATCGCTTAAATTATCATCATTCGTGTTGCCTTCTGAGTCCGTTTCAACTGATCTACCATTCCAACCATTTTCTCATTCTGGACGAATCAATTACATTGTTATATGGCATCTGAGTAACCTGACAATTTTCAACATCCGTAACAACATAACGATCATGACCTTATTGCTTACGAACTACATAAGGGCCTCTGTACTTCTGAATTAGCTTCTTATTTTTCCCTATCGTAGTGTCTACATTTTTAATCACAACCAAATCTCCTGGTTCAAATTGTTTCGCTGGCCTAAGGCTCCTCTCATAATATTTCTGATTGTACAACTGAGACTTCTGTATTGCAAGCTCTGCCTGCTCCCTTATTCCGGACAAATCAACTTCTTCTCTTGACTACATATCATGCAAATACTCTGTTAATTCATCAACTACTTTGCCGCGCTACTCAACGCCAAACAGCAACTTACTAGGCGTCTTCTTTGTAGCACAGTGTACAGTATTATTCATTGCAAACTCGACATCCGTCAATTTCTGTTTCCAATCTACATGGTTTATGGGTTCAGTCGTTTTGGCCATTATTGTCTTCAACACCCGATTCACCCTCTCAACCTGACCATTCGACTATGGTGAAGCCACCGCATTCAAAATATGTATAATGTTATTGTCCCCGCAAAAATCCCTAAACTCCGATGACGTAAAAGCCACGATCATCTACAATTCTTCTGGGACGACTGTATTCAACAAAATATCTCTTTAACGCACAAATTGATTCTTTCGCACTACTATTCGTAGCATACATTTTGACAAACTTTGTGAAAGCATCAATCACCACAAACACATGCTTATGCTTTGAGTTCACACCCTCCAATGGCCCGAAATGGTCAATGTGCACTGTATCGAACGGCTCTGGCTTCTTTGGAATACTATACATATTACGTTCGTTACTTCTAGGCGATGTCGAATAATAAATGTACTTCAAACAATTTCTAATAAACACATTCAATTTTTCACGCATACGGGGAAACCAATAATGCTTCTGAATCTGATTCGCACATTTGTCAATACCCAAATGACCATATTTCTCATGTATCAGTCGCATAATGTTCTCTTCCATCTCACACGGCACATACAACTGTCGACCCTGACCACTGACACGAAAGACCAAACCATTCTCCAACTCATACCCTGGCACTTCCCCCTGCTCCAATTCCCTCCGCAGTTTACGAATCACGGGATCACGCGTCTGAGTAATCTGAATGTTCAAATCAACCTAATTTTCCTCAATACTACACACAGCTGACAACCGGCTCAATGCATCGACATGCTGCATCTGTTCGCCCTTACGGTGTCGAACCGAAAAATCAAACCCGGCGAGACCCAATGTCCATCTGGCAATTCTTGGATTAATTGTCTTCTTATCCAATGTCAAGACCAAAGAGTTGCTGTCAGTCACAATTACAAATTGAGTTCCATCCAACATAGTCCGGAATCTCTCCAATGCATTCACAATTGCCAATGTTTCCAACTCGAAACTGTGATAACGCGACTCCGGATCCGTCGTTGCTTTCGAATAAAATGCCACTGGGTGAAACTTGGCGTCATCTTGCTTTTGTAATAGTATAGCACCATAACCACACGAACTTGCATCCGTATGCAAGTTCGTCTCCCGCCCTGGATCAAAGACACACAGCACAGGGGGCTCAGTCAATTTAGATTTCAAAGTCTCGAACGCATTTCTACATTCTTCTGTCCATTCAAACTTTACATCTTTCCGCGTCAAGTAACTCAATGGGTGCGCAATCTGAGAAAAATTATACACAAAACGTCTAAAATATGAAAAAAGACCCACCCCCCTCTGCACCTCCTTTGTGTTGGTAGGTACTGTGTAATTCTTTATCGCTACCAAATGATCTTCATTCGGACGAATCCCCTGTTCACTCACACAGTAGCCTAAATACTTAAATTCGCTATATGCAAATTTGCACTTTCTCAGATTCAAGCATAATCCAGCCCCTGACAACAACTTCAGAACTTCTGCCAAAATCACATAATGTTCCTCAATAGTCTTTGTGGCAATGTTAATATCATCTAAATACACTACAATCCTCTTCGTATCAATCAACGGCCGCAATACTAAATTAATAAACCGCTGGAACAAGGGTGGAGCATTAGTCAAACCGAATGGCATAAACCGATACTCGTATTGTCCGATCGGAGTCACAAACGCAGTTAACGGCATCGATTCTTCATGCATCGGCACCTGGTGAAATCCATTCTTCAAGTCTAACGTGCTGAAGAAACTCTTCCCACTCAAATACTCAATACAATCCTCAACTAACGGCAATGGATAATGATCCCTGACAGTCAACTTATTCAACGCCCTATAGTCAACACACATTCCTAATTCACCATTCTTCTTCCGCACTAACACAATCAGAGACGCGTATGGAGACGCACTTGGCTGAATAATGCCCTGAGTCAACAAATCGTCAATTGCCTTCTGTACTTCTGTTTTTTCTCTATATGACAACCGGCGCGGACTACTGTACACCGGCGTATCGCTTTTCAGCTGAATTTTCATGCAATAGCCATTCAACTTTCCTTTCTTGTTCTCCATTTTCAAATAATTTTCAAAAATAATTGACTTCAAAGCGTCTGCATCTGCTATACACAAGTTTTTATCAACATCAATTAGATCATCAATTTCGTCCATCTACTACTGGACTCTTTAATAAATTAAACAACTTAAGTGCACTGACATTCGACGGGATTCTATTCTTATTGGCGTTATTAATCTCCAACAGAGTACATTTATTATATCTCACTGTGTCCATTAGGCACAGGCTTATATTCATTGCCTTAAGTAAATCACGTCCAAATAGTAGGGGCACCACTGCCTCTTCATCCGGCAAAACAAACAAATTATGGTTAAATTTACGGTTATCAAACACAATTTTACAAGTCACAAGACCGTACGTACCCATCCCCCGATACTCTGTCACAGTCAATTCACCCGTCACTTCAAATGGCACCAGAGAACGCTCCACAAAACTAGTCGGACTGCCATTATCAAATAAAGCAAAACACGGAACCAATTCAGTGCACTTATTTTGTTTCAAAAAGGCAACACTTACAAGATTTCTGTGTTTCAGCTGCCGTTCCAAACGTCGGACCTCCTCTACTTCGGATAATGGCGTTCCTACATCCCACTCTTCGACCTCTGCTACTGGCTGCTGTTGTTTTGGTACGGCTGACATCTGGGTTTGCGTCTGGTTTAGCGTTGTGTTCTGCGTTCGATTACGACGTGGGCACTGCTGGCGCATGTGGCCTACTTCATGGCATATGAAACACGAGTTCGGTGGGCGCCGCGGGGCCCCGCACGCACTTTGATAGTGCCCATATGTGTTGGCGACTGGCACTGTTGTGTACGACCTCGGCTTGGGCGCGGCACCTGACATGACACTGGTTTTCGGCACAATTACTGGCGCAGCTGTCCGACGCTTCTTTTCGTAACGTTCCATTAACTCCTTCAATTCACGCAGTGAAGTGGCACCGTACAGCATCGAAACCATATTCGTATCGTCGTTAAGCCCCTCAATGATGATGTCGATTAGGTCCGTTTCTGACACATCGGCACGGCTGGCAATGTATTGCATTTCAACAGTATATTGTCGTGGTGTTTCGTCTGGTCTCAGAACATGGGCGCGCAACTGTTGCAGTACATCTCGAACCGTGAATGTACGACGGTATTCGGTTATCAAAGCCATCCTTAGCTCACAGTAGCTGCGAACACGAGTTATATCCGCGAACCGCTTCGCACGCCCAGCCATCAGATGTCGTGCGGCAACCAGCTGGTCTCGCTCACTGTACTGGAAAATCTCGAAAACGTTCGCCAAGTCGGCCAACCACTTGCTTACGTCCTGCAAATCCGAACCATCGAATTTGGCCATCATCGCGTCCAATACGCCCAGGTCGATTCTCCGACTCTCGAATTCGTTCAACTCACGCTGCAGCTGGACAAGCTCACGTTTCTTGCGCATGATCGCCAACTGCCGATCCAACTCAGCCTCTTCAGCCTCAGTACTGGTAACATTTACCAAGCTCTCTGCATCAACTGCATCGTCCTCAGCATCTGGCACGTTCACGGGTCGCACCCTCCGGCTGGCCCCTGGCATCTGTTGTTTAGTTGTCTGCATACTCTGACCGGCATCTGGCATCTGTTGGCCCGGCGGAGCATCAGGTTCACTATATGCCCTGGCTGCGCTCCCGCTACCTCCGACGCGACCCGCCATCGCTTGCTCGTACACCGTCCGCAATTGCACCATCGTGGCGTCCTCCTCATATTCGGCTCCAGCAGCCCGAAGCGCAGCGATAACTGCATTGCACGTTAACTTGTTTGCCATTGGTCCACAATACAAACTTTACAATTTAAAAAAACATTCCACTTTTCTTGCTCGAACCCCACACTTGAAATTGTAGTGAGCGCTGGGATGGTTTCGATTTTCTTTATTTAATCTTTATTCGCGTGTGTCGTCGATGGCGTCACAAAAGTAAAGAGGAGGAACAAGGGACCAGCATGAACTTAGCTGCTTTTACAAGCCCTAGTTGTAACAGGGTTGCATTCACCATGGCACCACCTCCAGGGTTGCATTCACCATGGCACCACCTCCACCAATACATTACAATAGGACAAATAAAAAATGTTTGCTTACCGCAACGTTTGCTCGCGCGATTGTTTGAATTTGAAAACACAAAATGTTGCTATGTTTCACTGACGTTTTGAACAGATTGCGTCATTGCCATTGTAGCGTTTTTGCTATCTACTTCTTACACGTGTACGTGGCAATTATGAACTTTCCAAAACATTTCAAACTAATTGTTTCGTTATAATTTTACCCTGTCGGACCTGAGACAACTGGTTCCCAAAATTCATTGGTCTTTTAACTTTAAGTCAATTTGACAACCAGTTGTCCAAGTGACTGTCAGCAGTGTTGCCGTTGTGCGACTAAAGTGTCAAATTGACCCTTTTTGGAGACCGATGCCACCTGACACAGACTTTTAAAAAATAGGCTTATTTTGACACTTTTCTTCAAAATCATGCGACTTTTGCCCCCTTTTTTTATCAAAAAGTTTATATGTAAAGGAATTCTATGTAATGTGCCACCACATGGTGGCACTTTTTGCGTATAACTCGTTAGAAAATTAACTTATCGCCAATGTTAATATACCGTTGGAAAGATGGTTTAAAGAGCTATGATCCAAGGAAACACCTCATTTGAATTTTTTATAAATACTAATTTCCCAAAGTGTTAAAAATCTACAACCTAAAAGTTTTTAATGGAAAGTGCCATCCCCTAAAAACATCGCAAAAGACGTAGATATCTCAAGTAAAAATGCATGATTTAGAAAATTTACGAAAGGTTATTGAATTCAGCGCCGTAACTAGGCATGTGCAGGCGGTGCGGCGCACCAGGGCCCCAGGCCCTGAGGGGCCCCCGAAGATTTCTTTTTTTTATTTTTAGAATTCGTTTTAAAGTATGAGCTAGAAAAGATCTTCGATAACGTTTTTATAACATTGTATAAAATTGGATCTACTTTTTTATTTTGGGGGAAAAATTCCTGATTACATATCACCATCTTTTCCTGCACAATTGTTATCAATGAAATCTACTTTCAATTCAAAAATTAAGCAAATGAAAACGGTAAAACAGCTAGCCGATTTTCTCATGATTGAACACAGTTCGTTGATGTCAACTTTTTCGGATATTTATACTGCTTGTATAATGTACCTTACTATCCCAGTGACTGTAGCGTCTGCTGAACGATCATTCTCAAAATTAAAGCTCATTAAGAATTATTTGAGGAGTTCAATGGGGCAGGAAAGATTAAATGGGCTAGCTGTTCTGTCGATCGAGAATGAAAGAGCACGAAAAATTGATTTCACGAAAATTATTGATGGTTTCGCCGCCATGAAATCGAGAAAAAAGTCATTTTAGAGAAATAAGTAAACGCAAGAGACTGAGGAGACACCTAATGTGCAGGAACAGTATATTTTCATGAGTGATGTTTCTGTGATTTCGTTATTTGTAAGTTACAAATAATTACGTGCAGTCTAGAATATTTGGCTGTAAAAATATCTACCTAATACAGAATATAGTGTAATAGTATGTGCACACATATGAGAAATAAAGAAATTGTTTAAACCAAAGTATAATGCTGTTTTCAATTTCTCACGACCTTTGAACCCTTTTTTTAATGGACTTCGAAAAGGCTTCGAAGCTTTTTTTTTTTTTTAGAAATTCATTTTCAAGGGCCCCTTACGAAATCTTGCACAAGGGCCCCCGAGACCCTCGCTACGGCGCTGATTGAATTTAATTTGAATTGAATAGAAAATGACCGAAAGCCAAATGCATATTGAATGGTAACGAATTAAACGAATAACTATATGGACATTAATACACACAACTAATTTTTGCCTCATGATAGGATTAGAGAAAAATTGACTAACATTTTAAATTCATTTTAATGACGATTCCGAGCAAGAAATGTAATTTTACTGATATAGTATCACAAATAAAATGAAAAAAGAGGGGTGGCACTTTACAAAGAAAAAAAGGTGCCATTTTACATTTTCACGCCATTTTGGAAATCATTGAATAAATGTTCTTCTCTTACGATATGCTCGGATATCATTTCGGATTATGAAAAAGCATTAAAAATTAAGTCCAACACTGATATTTACCTTAGTTTTTTGACGTATTTGATTTATTTTTCACCGCAACAAAAACCTTCAGCTTTATTTTTAAGTTTTTTCTTAACCAAATTTTACATTTTTTCCCCTTAAAAACCGCATCAAAATTTATGTTGTACCCTAAATGACGGTAGGAATTTTTTTGTTTGGATTGCTGGAACATCAAAATCGAGCAGGAGTGGCACAAGACAAAGAGTGGCACCTTACAAAGAATTCCCCTACATTTTGAAAATTGTTTCGTAAAGTTAATTTTTTTTATTTTTGCGTGTTTCAAAATACTTAATACTCAAATGCCTTCCGTTTAGTATTCACTTTATTATACGTCTGGCAACATTTAAACTACTTGCAACCCTTTTATAATGTCAAAGTTTTCCCGCAAAATGTACAAAACCAATCTGAATTAATGCGCTATTTTGTGGCATTGCCTAAGTTATTTGTGCCAAATAAATTTTGATGGCTCCCAATGGATAAGTAAGTACATCACGTAAATACGAAACATGCATATTGGGCCTTGGATTTATTAAAAATAATGAGTTTCGAAATGTGAAATAATGAAAGTTTATACTTATATACATGGTATAACAAAATTGGATCACTTGACACTTTTTTTGCGCCTGTGACACTTTTTCTGCGACTTTTTAAAATTTTTCAGCGGCAACACTGACTGTCAGCGTATGCAGAAGTCAGTCAGTTCGCGTGTAATCATTCACGTGCTGTGTGCGCGATTATAGGCGAGAAGAGCACATAAAAATGAGAAAAACTAAACAAAGGTGAGACAGGCGAAAAAATACTGTTAAGGCTGATCTTGCGATTGTTCTTGCTACAACAACAACGTAGAAATATTTGCATTTTTTGAACTTTCTGTTTCTATGACACGAAGTTTGCTCGATTTGCACGTTTTGTCTTGAATGATTTCAGTTAGAATTTTGCGTGGTTGTATAAAGCAACGAATTGCAGCGACAGCTTAAAGGTATGTATTAATATATTTATTTATTTCTTTATGAAATTATTCTTAAATTTATTTATTTATTTATTAATTGCAGGCGAACAGTTCCGGCAGAAGTGTGTCAACAAGTCGAAGTTCATCTTGGTTCATCTTTAAATGCACCAACAAGTTTTTTATTCGCGATGATTTTTTTGTTTTTATTTTTAAATATTTTTAAAATAAAATAATTATTTAAAAAATGCACTGTTTTATTTTCCCCATAAAAATCGAGTGGTTAGAAAACTAATCCAGAATAAACCAGTTTGCAAACTATTCGCTTTGCAACTGGTTAGAAAATTGGTTTACTTCGGACTAACCTTGGACTAGTTGCAAATGGATGCAGACGGGACAATTGACCGTCGCACACTGGGGTAATTCATGCCAATTTTGGCGATTAATTCACCCGGACTATTTAGACATGAAAAAAGTATTAGATTAAGTTAATTACAGATAAAGAAGTAAAAATTAAATGTATTTGAACATACTTCAGTGGATTTTTTTTTATTTATGACCAAAAATACAAAATCGTTACATAAGGGTATTATACAGAATTCCTCCCTTATTTATTAATTACTATCTGAATCATCATCGTATTCACCCACGCTTTCACTTTCGAATCCATCGTTATCATCATCATCATAATTGTTCATATTGTTCCGAATGCTAGTTCTAGTGGGCTAGTACGTATCTCTGGATTGCGTAATTTGAAAATAAAACACACTTAGTTTCTCAAACGCAATCAATAAAATAAACCAACAATCACTTTATTTCACGGATTTACACTTCACTGTCTTTACACTTGAGTATTTGCTCAATTACTCCGTGTGGCACCTTCACTAGTCAAAATCAGACTGACTCGCTGCGCCGCACCCGGCTGCCTTTTATACCTGTCCGACCATCGCGCAGATCGTTCTCGCACATTCCAGAGTGGACTTCCATTATCGCGGGCATCATTACCAGGTTGAATTATGGCACGGCGCGTAGCGACAGGGTTGCTTTGCACAGCGACAGACTGTCTTATCGTTACAATATTGTAACAATATTAATATTAATTAATAACAAAATAATAATATATTCGCGATCATGGTCGCGATCATCATGGAAACCTTTAGTCCAATCTGGAATGTGCGAGAACGATCTGCGCGATGGCCGGACAGGTATAAAAGGCAGCTGGGTGCGGCGCAGCGAGTCAGTCTGATTTTGACTAATGAAGGTGCCACACGGAGTAATTGAGCAAATACTTAAATGTAAAGACAGTGAAGTCTAAATCTGTGAAATAAAGTGATTATTAGTTTATTTTATTGACTGCGTTTGAGAAACTAAGTGTGTTTTATTTTCAAATTGCGCAATCCAGAGATACGTACTAGCCCACTAGAACTAGCATTCGTAACATTTGGTGTCAGAAGTGGGATTGAGGGAAATTGAAAATAAAAAAAAAAACGAAATAAATAAAATTATAAAAGCACGGACATGGTTAAACTCGAGCTGCTGAAGGTGGACCAGCTGAAGAAGGCTGGAATGGAATTTGCCGACTGCTGGCGGAAAGGTGGAGTTGCAGTTGCGCTTGCGAGAAGCATGTGAGGCACGAGGCGTCGATTGGACTGTGCACGAGTTCGGAGCGCAAGAACTAGAGGCGTCGGCCAAGGTGGAGGAATCGCCTGCTGCTGCTGCGTCGCTGCAAAGTACGGCTGCAGCGGCTGCGCCACTACAAGCATTGGACATGAGCCAGCTAATGGTTGCACTTAAAGGCATGTTCGAGACTTCCAACCGTGAAATGGCAGCGAAACTAGAAACTCCAAATCGAGAAATGGCAGCGAAAATGAAAACGGCGACCCATGAAATATCGGCGCAAGTGGCAGAGCGAATGGAAGTCAAGCTTCAGGAAAGTTCTGCGCGCTTGGAGCAGAAAGTGGAGGAAATCTCAGACAGGATTAATAAAAAAAAGTGCGGAGCCTCCCCTGGCCAGCTCATCCGCTCTTTCGGTACCCTCAATATCCTTGTGCCCTGGAACCCAGATTAAGGTAACTTGGAACCGACGAGCCAGATCTCTCAAAGCCTCCTTACACTTCCACACCAGCTTGGATGTTATAACAGACGAGCCCAGCGCTTTGATGGCAGCTCGGCTGTCAGATAGTATACATATACTGGTTTTGTAGGTGGTATCGTCCGTTACCATCCTACAGGCCTCTTTGAGAGCGAAAACTTCCGCCTGGAAGACGCTAGCTGTGTTGGGGAGGCGAATGGATTTGCTAAGCCTCAGCTTCTCTGAGTAGATTCCCGCTCCTACACCGCAGTCCATCTTTGATCCATCAGTGTAGATTTCGATATCGCTCCCACTTGTGATTCTTCCTTTCTTCCATTTCGAACGGGAGGAAATTCGTATGCCATACCTTTTCCCGAAGAATACAGTGGGGATTTTATAGTCTGTCTCCGCAGTGTGTGCGTTTAGTAGATGTTCTAGTATTGACCCGTGCCCATACGGTTTATTCTTCCAGCATCCTATCTCTCCTAGCCTGAGAGCACTTAAAGTGGCGGTGTTGGCGATATGAAGATCTATCGGAAGTAAGTGCGCCAACACATTCAGAGCCTCTGTTGGGCAGGATTTAATCCCCCCTGTTGTTATTGCGCATGCCGTTCTTTGTATTCTACTCAGCTTTGTGATGTTATAGTCTCTCCTGAGAGCTTTCCACCAGACTAAGGAACCATAAGAAAGGATTGGACGTACAACCGCTTTGTACATCCATAACATTAGGTCCGGGCGGAGCCCCCATTTCCGGCCAATCATCTTTCTACAGGCGTACAGAGCAAAGCTCGCTTTGATGACTCTGTGTTTGATGTTTGTTTTCCAGTTTAGCTTTGGGTCCAAGATTACCCCCAGGTACTTGGCGCTAGACGAGAGGGATAGTGTTGTTCCGTTCAGTATAGGTAATCTAAATCTAGGTATCTTGGTACGTGTGGTGAAAAGCATCAGTTCAGTCTTACTTGTGTAAGCAGTGGCAACTCCGTCCCATCCGCAAGACGGTTGGCAATGCCGTCGACGAAAGGACAGTTGAGTTGGAGAGACGAATCCGAGCAGACGCGTGGTGAAATTAATAGTTGTTCATTGAATTTAATTCTTTCAGCGTTTTGAATACAACATAAATAAATAAACAGTTGTTAGTCTTCAGTTCAGAAGTGGGATCTGAAGTCCGCGCGGACTTAGATTTTCCTTTCGCGACGGGGTTCCCGGACGCCGTCTAGCAGCGTGGTGCTCGCACGCGCCATCACGTGGACGAGCGGCGGAGTCCCGCCAGCGCAACGAAGTGCTCGCACGCACCAGCACGTTAACGAGCGGCGGAGTCCCGCCATTGCAACGAAGTGCTCGCACGCACCTTCACGTGAACGAGCGGCAGAGTCTCGCCAACGCAACATAGTGCTCGCACGTACCTCCACGAAAACGAAAATTGGCAGCATCGCCAACGCAACGAAGTGCTCGCACGCACATCCACGAAAACGAGCGGCAGAGTCTCGCCAACGCAGCATAGTGCTCGCACGCACATCCACGAGAACGAACGACGGAGCCCCGCCATTGCAACGAAGTGCTCGCACGCACCATCACGTAAACGATCGGCGGAGTCCCGCCAACGCTACCAAGTGCTCGCACGCACCTCCACGAAAACGAAAATTGGCAGCATCGCCAACGCAACCAAGTGCTCGCACGCACAAAACGAAGAAGAAACAACGGAAATTGGCAGCATCGCCAACGCAACGAAGTGCTCGCACGCACAAAACGAAGGAGAAACAACGAAAACTGGCAGCATCGCCAACGCAATGAAGTGCTCGCACGCACATCCACGAAAACGAGCGGCAGAGTCCCGCCAACGCAACGAAGTGCTCGCACGCACATCCACGAAAACGAACGACGGATTCCCGCCATTGCAACGAAGTGCTCGCACGCACCATCACGTAAACGATCGGCGGAGTCCCGCCAGCGCAACCAAGTGCTCGAACGCACAAGACAAAAGAAGAAGAGCGGAAATTGGCAGCATCGCCAACGCAGCAAGGTGCTCCCACGCACAAGACAAAGGAACAAGAGCGAAAAGTGGCAGCATAGCCAACGCAGCAAGGTGCTCGCACGCACAAGACAAAAGAAAAAGAACGAGAATTGGCAGCCTCGCCAACGCGGCAAGGTGCTCGCACGCACGAGTGAAAGAAAACCGGAAAATTGGCAACAGGGCTGATCCGTTAAAACATTTTTTTTTTTAAAAGAAAGGAAGAACGAACCTGCGAATGTCGAAAATCAAAGATCTGAAAGTGGACCGCCTTAAGTTGTGTTTGCGCGAAAGGCAGTTGCCTACGACGGGCACGCGGGACCAGTTGATTCAGCGGCTGAACATGTTTGAGCAATCCGACGAAATCGCGTTGCCTGAAGCGGAGGCAGACGAGCAAACCGCGGAGGTAGCGACGGTAGCACAGCTCCAAGATGACATAAAGCATCTCCGCGATATGGTGGCGCAGCTTATGCAATCGCAAAACTGCAACGACAACACTCGCGCCGCGCAGCCGGCTGGTGAAGACGCTGGGCAGGCCGCAGCGCTGCCAACAACGAACGATAGCACAATCGTGACCAGTGACTGCGCAGCCGCGCCGAGATATGCGAACGACTCGGTGGGCTCCACCACACGGCACGCCTCGGTGGGGGAAATCGCCGACACCCTTCCGGACTTTGACCCGACGAACGACACCAGCATCACGGTGGACCAGTTCATTGACCGGGTCAACAAGGTGGTCGACATATACCGATGGGATGACCGGTTCCTGCTGCTGGCCATCTATACGCGGCTGAGAGGGTATGCCAGATTGTGGCTGGATGCGTCGCCTGTCCTGCATAACAGGTGGGCCGACCTTGCCGACGCGTTGTGGGCCGAGTTTGGCACGACTCCCGACGAAGCGGAGGTCCATTATGTGATGGCCAGTGCGGCGAGACGGCCGAAAGAAACAATTAAAGAATATTGTTTCCGCATTTCCTCGCTAGGGGTTCGCTACCACCTGAGCGATGATACGCTACGCCAGGTCCGGGCTTAAGCACCGGGAGCTGCAGCAGAGCCTTGCTGCAGTGAAATTTGCTACCATGAAGCAGATGAGGGACGCCGTCGAAGACTACTTCGCCAATCGTGGCCGGCTATACGAGCCAAAAACCGAGCAACCGACAGAACGGGAAGACCCCAATGTGAAGATGAACGATGCAGGCCACCAAGATGGCTCCAGAGCGCAGTTAATGTGCTACAACTGCAATAAACCGGGGCATTTTGCTAACAAATGCCCACTACCACAAAAACGTCACCGCTGCACGACGTGCGGCAAAGTGCACCCGAATGGTGCAAATTGCAATGAGATCCCAGCGGTCTCACGACGACTGAGCGCGACGGATTTGGACGAATGCTTCCAAAAGATCGTCTACATACAATCACTACCGAACGACCGGCACGTCATCGAGGAACTGCCACATGCCCAGCGTACACAACGACACTACACCTCCGTCTACGCATCCGACCAGCTGAAGCCATGGTGCCAGTGGCCACCGGACGATGCCGACCACTCTGATCCCGAGGATGACCCGCCGCCGGACGTGTCGTGCGAGGACGCTACGAATGGTCAGGAAAGCCGACTGTAAGCAGTGGCAACTCCGTCCCATCCGCAAGACGGTTGGCAATGCCGTCGACGAAAGGACAGTTGAGTTGGAGAGACGAATCCGAGCAGACGCGTGGTGAAATTAATAGTTGTTCATTGAATTTAATTCTTTCAGCGTTTTGAATACAACATAAATAAATAAACAGTTGTTAGTCTTCACTTGGATTAAGGCATAGCCCACGACCCGTGCACCAAGCCCTCAATCTTTTCAGCGCTGCCTGAAGGATATCACTAATCACATCGAGACACATCCCCGGTACCATCACCACGACGTCATCCGCGTATGCCAAAACTTTGATACCTCTACTGTTTAATTCAGCTAGTATTCTATCCAGGGCACAAACCCAAAGCAGAGGTGATAGAACTCCAGTTCAGCGCTGATCGCCCTTGAATGGAGTATTGTTGTTATCCAGCCGCAGATGTCTACATTAACTCCAAGGTATTCTAGCGATTCGCGGATCGCATCTATTCGGATGTTGTTGAAGGCCCCTTAATATCCATGAAGGCCGCCAGTGTATACTCATTGTGTTCTATGGACTTTTCCACCATCCTTACAACCTCATGGAGTGCCGTTTCCGTGGACTTCCCCTTTAGGTATGCATGTTAGACATCAGATAGCTTGTTTCCCACCACATTCCTGATATGCAGGTCAAGCAGCCTCTCAAAGGCTTTAAGTACAAAGGATGTTAGACTTATCGGCCGAAAATCCGTGGCTGACTCGTGCCCCCCTTTTCTCCACCTTGGGAATAAAGACAACTCTGACCCTTCTCCAACTAGAAGGGACGTATCGAATTGTTATGCACGCTCTGAAAATTGCATCGAGCTAAGGAATTATCCACTCCTGCGCAACCTGTAGCATCATAGGAATGATTCCATCTGGTCCAGGTGATTTGTGGGCTGAAAAACTTTTGATTGCCCATGCGACTTTGTCTTCCGTTATAATCACGGTACCAATACCAGTGGTAGGTGTCCTCTGATGCTCAAAATCCTGCTCTTCATCCGAAGATCCTGGGAAATGAGTTTCTAGAAGTAGATTCATGGCTTCCTGCGTGCTACTTGTCCAAGAACCATCCGCTTTCTTTATAAAAGAGGGGTTGGTATGGTCCGTGGATAGGATCTTGCTCAGCCTAGTGTTTTTAATTGAAGAACAGAAATCCTTCCAGCCCTTGCTTTTGGAATTTCTGATTGCTTTTTTGTACTTTCTGAGACTGTCCTTGTAACCTTCCCAGTTGCCAGAGGAGTAGCTCTGATTAAACATCCTACGAGTCTCTGCCCTGAGGCTAGTGAGATCCTGGTTCCACCAGGGAGGAAATGATGTTTTGGAGTATTTTACCGGACAGGACATTATAAACGCGGAGGCTATCGCGTTTTCTAACCGTCGGATATTGCTATCTACATCACCTGCCGAGGTTATATCTGAATTGGGTGCCCTACCCATCTTCTTCTTGGCTATCCTAGCGAACCTAGACCAGTTGGTGCGTTTGGGGTTTCGATAAGGTGGTGGGGCTTCGGCCCGAACATTAGAGTCGTAGAGTATCCAAGCATGGTCCGAAAAGGACTTCTGATCGGATGCCCTCCACTTATCCACATATACTAGTTCATTTTCAGTTAGCAGTGTAACATCTAGGACCTCCTCCCAGCCACCTCTGTTACATACCACCCGGTTAGTATTGATAATGAAGTCGTAAGGGTACTCACCCCTTTCGTTGGTCTCAGTGCTCCCCCATAGTGTGTGCCTCGCGTTGGCATCACACCCTAGGAGCAGTGCACCGGTACAACCAGCCACCAGTCTTCGGACCTCCTCCGGGGGCGCTGGCCGATCGTGCGCCATGTACACTGAGGCTAGTGTCAGACTGACCCCGTCAGCAGCCACCAGCTTAACCAGCGTGGCATCGCCTGTGCTGTGAAGAGGTAGAAGAAACATACAAAGATGCTTTTTTGCGACTATACAGGTTCTCGGCTTACCGTCGGTCCTTTTATAGAAGAGGTTGTAGTCGCTTCGTTGGAGCCCTTTCACCATAGTGCTGCGCACCCATGGCTCCTGAACGAGGGCGATGTCGACGTCCCCTTCCGATAGGGGGACGGAGAGGTTGTCCGTTGCCAACTTAGAGTGCTGGAGGTTGACCTGGACAACCTTCAATCCCATTTAGACGTCGGTAGGCGGGGGATTGGGATCGCTGAGCGTGACGCCGTCCATCAGCTTTTCTGCGTCCCCAATCTCGTCAATGACCTCTTCATCCCCACCGGATGAGCGGAACACCTTCACCTTTGCGTGCCGTACGCCGAAGCGAAGCTTGTGGTCTGCCTTTTCTAGGGCGGCCAGGCTCTCCTAGGTTATCATGAGGAGGAATGACATGCTGGCCTTCTGCGGCGCCTCCGCTTTGATAACCTGCCAGTCAGTCATAGGCATGGAGGGGTTGTAAGCTTGCATACACCAGTTTTTCGGTATCCAGTGGCATATTTTGCAACCACACGCGAGCTCGTGGTCTCTTACGGATTTCACTGGCTGGGATAAGCTTAAGCCTTAAGCCTCCCGCTGCCTCCCCTAACTTGGAGATACAGCTTTCCAGGAAATCCTCAGAAAATTGATCCTCGCATTTGATTATCCTATATTCCCGGATAACCTCCGCAGAGTCGAAGCTGGAGAGAGGTGCCACCGGGCTCGCTGTCAAGTTGCTCATTACGTGGTCCATTACCAGTTAGGTCAACCTGGCCTCGATCTCTTTTCGAGTGCTTCCTTGTCGCGGTTGGTGGTAGCGTCGACTAGTGCAACCTGTAGATGGTCACTCACAACGTCACTGAAGATCCTCTTCGGTTTCGACGGTTCTACTGTCCCAGTCACTTTTGGTTTTTTGGTGTCGCGTTCCGACTTTTCCTGAGTAGACCGGTTACGCTTCAGGTTTAGGCAAGGTCGCGTGATACTCCCGGTACTCATCGACTACCTTCTGAAACCGGATTAGATTTGGATGAGCAGTACCAGCGGCTTCGTTTTTGCTAATCCTGCCGAGGATAGCCAAAGCCCTCTGGTACTGCTTATACCTGGACGGTGGTCTAGGATTGGTCGGCTTCAGTTGGCCCCTTGCTGCAGCGGATGTTGAGGGTTTTTCAGAGAGGATTGGGGTGCTGTGATTCACAGTGCCAGGCTTCTCTAAGGAAATAGGGGTGATTGTATCCTGGCTAGATGCCAGGAGTTCGTCTTCGGAGGATGTTCCCGGAACTTCTCTCCTGTCCGTTCGTCTACTGTCCTTGTCCGATGTCGTAATCTGTCCGAGGCTGTGTTTTTGAGAGTGCATGTCAACTGTTTCGTACGGTCACCTGCCCGACCTGGCGGGCTGTGCTAAAACACCGAAGTGCAAGCACGGTGACCAAGGCAAGATTGGGGAAAGGGGGGGTCCGTCACGGCATAGCCCCTTACCTTCCTGAGGCGGCCAGGTATCAGGAAAGCTCCGTTCGAATACAGCCGATATTACTCCCTGGCTGCAAATCAGTCCGATGGGCACGGGTCGCATGACACCCCGGATTAGGGAGGTTTTCGCTGTGCTACCTTAGCCGACCACGACCAGAACCAGATCTGGGAGTGGCCGTTTCCAGCCGTCACCACGCGGAGGTGTTAGCACACGCTTCCATCAGCTAGCTCAGTTACGGCACGTACACTTTCCAGTGTTACATGTTGATCCCCCTGAGTGACTGACGGCACGACGGCCTGCTCACCAATTTAGTAAAGGGAATTTCACAGGCTACAATATGGTAGCAAACTTATTGTACCTTAGTAATGGATTTTTTCGAGAAAAAAATCCTTAAAAAAAAAAACTTTCCAAAAAAATTTTTTTTCGCTTAAAATTTTTTATTAGTACATCTCACGTATCTAATGTAGCACATCGAAAGAAAGGTATGAAAAATACCTTTCGTTTGATACCGATATCGTGTAAATCAGTTGGAGATTAATTGAGTCTTTTTGATAAAAACTTTGACACTGAGCCACGCCTTTTATGGGCGTTTCCCAGGCAAAATTTTTAGTTTTTTAGATGCAGGAGCCAACCCTCTATATAAAAACATACTCATTTATTTTTTTCACGAGGGTTTGCTATACTGTTTTTATGCCTCGACGAAAGTGGGGTTTTTGGGACATTTTTGTCGAAAACACAGTTTGAATGTATTTTTTTTAGATTGGTCACTTAAGCAAATTTATTGGTCGTTAAAATATCTAAAAACTTGCCGAAGAGAGTAAGGCGATATCCGGAACGATTTAGGACCAATTAACATTTAAACGTTCGAAGACTTAAGCGACGAACTCGACTCAAATGAGCAAAATTCAAAGTCGGATTTCTCTTAAACTAGAGCCAATCCAGCCAAACGGCTAGTGGATCTCAACTCCTATAGAGAAGTCGCTCAGTAGGTCCCCCCATGTTGGAATTTTCTACTTGCACAGTGTAATTAGTCCGCAATGGACTGATTTGTTTTGGACTGGACTGGACTGAACAAGTTGTTTTGTGACTAGTTAAAAATTAGTTGCTTTGTAGCTGATTTTTAACTAATTAAATAGTAACCCATTGAAAATTAATTGCATATAATAGCCCCCTTAAATTAATTTTCAAATGTACTGAATTTAATTCATACGATTTTTTATTAAATTTTTTCAAAAACAAAGTACACTTCTTTTAAATAATGTTTACAGCTAATAAGAAAACAGCAAAAATTTAAAACATTTCATAAAAATAAGAGTTCAGTTCATTTTTCAACAAAAATTAATTAAAGAAAGAAAAAAAAAAATACTTCAGCCAGTTCACTTAAGGCACTAAGATATTAAATAAATTCAAATTTAACGGTAGCAGTAGCTGCTCTCAACTCTTCCATGGGCACGACTACGGTTTCCGTGGTGCCGCCATTTGAGGGTGTCTTTAGATAGATCGACCAAGAATAAGTCGAAAATGCTGAATAAAATTTTTCGATATCTCGCTTTGTTTTCGAGATATCGAGGTTCAAAGTAACCACCACATCAGGCAACAGTCAGGTGTGCACAGTATTTTTTGGTTAAATCCATAGTTCCAAGCCATAGTTTTTTTGGCAATACGTTTTTCCCAGATGGCCGGCCTTCGGCCGGGCGCTAAAAAAATAACCCTCATGGGAGTCACCACCACATCAGGCAACAGTCAGGTGTGCACAATATGGCAATATAAAAATTTTGAACCTCGATATCTCGAAAACGAAGCGAGATATCGAAAAATTGTATTCCTCATTTTCGCCATGTTTTCAAATGGCGGCGCCACAGAAACCGAAGTATCCCCCTTCCATGGGATCAGCTGCATTTTTTTAATCTAGTTAAATGAGGAACGAATTATAGAATTAGGTATGGGAGTATTACGCACAGTGAATGTAATTTTGCATATGTGTACGTGCAAACAGCCGCCGTGGCTCAGTTGGTTAGTGCGTTGGACAACGAGTCGAAGGCAGCAAGCGCAGGTTCAAATACTGCCTGTAATAACACCTAAAAAAAATTACGGGAAACTCGTTTTCTCTTTCGGTGGCTGTCCTCTCAGCTGGAAATGGCAAACCTCTGAGAGTAAAAATTGCCTATGAAAAAGCTCCCAACCTGCCGTTCGGAACCGGCATAAAACTGTAAGTCCCTTCCACCCGCGTACAAATTCAAACGCACAACACGGGTGGTTGCGGGAAGCTAGGCCTTAAGGCTTGATTACACGTAACGAGTCGAGTGACGAGACATCAAAATGGTACTAGGCCGAAAGAATTGGGATAGCGAGCAAAAGCGACGAGTTGTTCAAACGTATTTTGACACGTGGCGAGTCAGTTCGGTTTTACAATGCATAATAGTTCATTTTATGCAACTCGCGCAATTAAACTCAACCGAGCGAAAAGTGGTGTGTGACGCATTCCGCATGTTACGAGTGATTCCGCATGTGACGAGTGATTCCGCGAATCGCTGCGAAAAATATAACGGTAAAGTAGTGGTCGCTCGGCCTAGCAAACAAAATGTGATTCTAGTGACTCTCTCGCCACTTTCATCGGTCACTGACTCAATCAGCAACTCGCCTTACTGTTTAGACGAAACGAGTACTCGTTCGAGTTGCTGTCTTCTCACTCTACTCGTTACGTGTAATCAAGCCTTTAAGGCTGAGAGTGAGAAGACAGCAACTCGAACGAGTACTCGTTTCGTCTAAACGGTAAGGCGAGTTCTTGATTGAGTCAGTGATCGATGAAAGTGGCGAGAGAGCCACTAGAATCACATTTTGTTTGCTAGGCCGAGCGACCACTACTTTACCATTATATTTTTCTCTTTTCGCAGCGATTCGTGCAATCGCTCGTCACATGCGGCATCGCTCGTGACATGCGGTATGCGTCACACACCACTTTTCGCTCGGTTGAGTTTAATTGCGCGAGTTGCTTAGTTCATTTTGTGCATTGTAAAACCGAACTGACTCGCCGCGTGTCGAAATACGTTTGAACAACTCGTCGCTTTTGCTCGCTATCCCAATTCTTTCGGCCTAGTACCATTTTGATGTCTCGTCACTCGACTCGTTACGTGTAATCAAGCCTTTAGTCTCGCGTAAGCGGGCTGTCGTGCCAGTCAATTATTATTATTACGTGCAAACATACCAAGCAAAATCTTAAAAAATTTGTTGTAGTCCATCAGGCTTATTTTCAAATGAGTCCCAAAAATGTTTACGGCTACAATGACATTAGCAGCTAGCAGGCTCACTGTAATTTTCCGCGTACAAATGTTTTACTTGCACGTCTTCACTCGTGCCTTCAGCCGCATTTCCTCTTCCAAGTCCAAGGAAATATTTTTTGATTTAGATAGATAGATGCCTTTATTTTTACTAATTAAATAATATATTTTACACACCTCTTTATACTACGCATTACACATATCGTGTTATCGACGAATAATCACGATATGGCGTCCTTTATGTTTCCAACCCATTGGATTCACTTACAAATTCGAAGGATCGAAAACGCGAACCCAGAAAATACAAACTTTCAAACAATAGGCAACCCTTATTCATTGCGCAGACGCAATTGGCGACTTGTCGTTTGTACGAACACCGCAATAAGTACGGCGCATGCGCTCGTGAACTGTGTAGCCATGCATGACTTCTCAATCAGTTACAAATTAGCTGTCAAATTAGTAGTTTAAAATTAGTTACTTTTCCCAACTGACTACTTTTTCCTGCAAGGCTGTTCTACTCACAGCTTTGATGTTGGCGAGTGTACCGCCAATATAGAAGTACTACATATATGCATGATGATATCCGACGCTTTGCGCTCACGGTTGCCACTTTCGGTCTATTCGATCCATTTGGATTAAAAGTGGGCCTTTTTTCACTTGGGCCTTTGGGCCGCTTTTGCGTAAAATGGGTCTTTTTTATACAAACGTGTGCAAGCAAAAAAAAAGACTGACGTTTTGAGGACTATCGGCAAAAATTTCGATATCAAAGTTATGTTTTGCTTTGGTGTTAAAAAACAATTTTTGGAAACCATAAAATCCTTTCGTTTCCACTTTGGGCCGTTTTTGGAAAAATTTTGGTACGAAAAATGTTAGTTGAATGGCAACTAAGCCAAATACACTGATTCTACTTTCTTGATAGATGCAAGTGTTATGGAGTTGCACCATAACTTCGGCTAGCAATAGTGTCTGACCGAATAATCGTCTGCGGGTTCGAAATTCTGCATATTCAGCCAACTTTAAATCTTGGGCTTCGGCCAAAAGAAACGAATACTTTACTTTTCACCGACACGACTACGGTTTCCGTGGCGCCGCCATTTGAGGGTGTCTTTAGATAGATCGACCAAAAATAAGTCGAAAATGCTGAATAAAATTTAAAAAAATAAAAAATGCGTTAAAAAAATAACCCTCATGGTTATGGGAGTCACCACCACATCAGGCAACAGTCAACAATATGGCAATATAAAAAATTTGAACCTCGATATCTCGAAAACGAAGCGAGATATCGAAAAATTGTATTCCTCATTTTCGATTTATTTTCGGTCAATCTATCTAAAAACATCATCAAATGGCGGCGCCACGGAAACCGTAGTATCCTCTTTTCACCCTGTATTGCAAGTCACTTTGCTCTGTTTTAAAGTATTTCATCAATTATCGTGTTTTATCGATCATTCGGACTATTTGTTTTTTTTTACTAAAATATATATTATTCGTTTACTAATTCTGAACTGGAACACAGAAATAAATAGAGAAAGAACGGCTAAATTTGATGAGTTTTTTCCTTAACAGAATTTTTATTAGTATTCGGCTTCGGCCTAATATTTTAGTTATGCCGAATATTCATCTTCGGCCGCGTCATGTAAGTATTCGAATATTTGCTAGGTTGTCATATCGGCATCAGCCTTTCAGCGCTTTTGTGTAGTTTATCATGTGGAGAATGGACAGTGGGCTGCACATTTCTGAAATGTCTTATTAATTACAAAGTAGATTATGAAGCATTTAGCCAAGTAAAATTGATGAAATTTTTAAACTTAACTGGATTAGAAACAGGGAATTTCCATAAGTAGTTTTTATGTTAATCGTTTTGTGCAACACTGATGTTGGTGCAACACTGTTAGGCTCCAGTAGTTAACCCTTAAATGCCCACAGTATCTTTAAAGATACAACCATTAAAAAGGCCCTCATTTCACTATTACCCCACAAAAAGTTGCAGAAAGGGTTTTATTGCAAAGAGAAAACCTTAGCGCTTAATTTAAAAATCAAAACTTTCCATAATACTTAAAATTACAAGAATATTTGATTGTCAAAGGCAAAAAATTCTAGTTTTTTTTAATTAAATAAAGTTAGGTTTATACGGTCTAATATCCAGACCCAGGGGGGCTTTCGGGACTTCAAAAAAATATGTGCTTATGGTGAAATATATTTCTTAACGATATTATGCGGTTTGAACTGATTCCGTGCCACCCCTGCTGCATATAATGAAATATAACGGTTGTATCTTTAAAGATACTCTGGGCATTGCCGCATGTTTTTGAATTAAGTTGCGCTTGTGTTGAAGTGCATTTGAATTTTATTGTTTGAATCATTTTACCGGACAACCTCGACGGAAGGCTGTGATTTGTGGGAAACAAATATATTTTATGTATCTGAGTAAAATCGTCTATATCATGGCCGATTATATTACAGTTGATGGGGTCAAGATGAGTACTGATGACGTGTGCGCTATATTGTGCGACACGGATGAGATTGGCTACGAAAGTACTGATGATTTAGAGGCCGACTTTGAAGATTTATTACAGACGCCCAAGAGGAATCCTATATATTATGATTTAGAAGTAATCGATAATTTACAAGTAATCGATGACAATTTTCAGGAAGAAATTGATCTTAATGGCTCCTTGAACGATTCCTTTGTGAATAAGATTAATGACGACAATAATCAAAGTTTATTGATTGAGGGCGAGACAGCTACGGGATCAGATGAACCTATCGCCTCACGAGTTGCTTCAAATTCCTTTCCTTCAGCATTTCAAAATTTAACCATTGACCCCAAATCTTCAGGTTTTGAAAGAGTTATTTGGAAGGAAGGAAATCTTCAGTATACTGATGAGGAAATTAAATGTAGAGGGGATAGTAGCATACCTGAATATTTAAAAGGACTAGAAACTCCCTTTCAGTTATGGTCACATCTTTTCCCCGAATTTTTGGAGCTACAAATAGTTGAACAAACCAAAATTTATTCTGAATTGAATGAAGTGTTTCATTTTGATGTATTTGATCTTCGTAAATTTATTGGGATTTTATTTTATATGTCCTACTTTAATCTCCCTAGTACAAGAGATTATTGATGTGAAAAAAACGATCATTATGTACCAGTTGTACAAAAAATTATGACCAGAACCCGGTTTGAAAAAATACGGCAGTTTTTACATTTCAACGGAAAAACTAATTCTCCTTCTTTTGAAGATCCGAACCGAGATAGGCTTTATCTAATTAGACCAGTTATTGACACCTTAAATAAAACATGTGGAAGTATACCGAAGTTAGACCGACTTTGCGTAGATGAAGAAATGTGCTCATCAAAAATGAGAAATTATATGAAGCAGTATACCCAACAAGCCTAAAAAATGGGGTTTCAAGTTATTTGTTTTTTTTGACTCAACAGGATTTGCTTATAAATTTGAAATATATTCTGGATCACATACTGTACCACTCGGGGGTGAACCAAATCTGTGCGCATCCGCAAACATAGTAGTTAGGCTTCTACGCGAAGTTCCTCGTTACCAAAATCATATCGTATACTTTGATAACTACTACACAACCTTGCCTTCAGAGCCGGATTAACCATGAGGCCAGTGAGGCCACTGGCCTCAGGCCCCCACCACTTGGGGGCCTCCACCATCCGTGTGAAAAATTGGAAAAAAAATCACGAATAAACCCCAGTGTGGAATCGCGTACTTAATAGTCTAATAATGGAAATTTTCGATACTAATCGATTATTCCATGGAAATCGATACTACTTCAGAAGAAGGGATTTCAGTTCTATTTTGTTGGTAGCCCAGATTCTTGTGGATTATTGATGTGTATATATTGATGTGCAATGTTTATGTATATATCGTAAATCGTAATTAAATTAGCTCTGAGCATATACGATTGTAAGAAAACTAACCGGCAACACCGACCAAAAATGCGACCCTGCAATTCTCTTTACTTTCTTTGCTTGTGGCTGCTTTCCTCAGAGCGAGAGAAAGCACCAACGAAGTAACGCGCGCGTGCATAAGATCCGCGCTCTGTTGTAAAATTCAAATAAATAAACGACAATTGTTAACGATTAAAAGTCTGATATGGCTGATCGAAAAGAAGATCGACATAAATCATCATCATTTTTACATTCATTGTTAAGGGCCCCCACCATCGACTGGCCTCAGGGCCCCCACCAACCTTAATCCGGCCCTGCTTGCCTTTGTTAGTATATCTACGATCTCAAGGTATACTTTCTATTGGAACTATTCGTCGCAATCGGATCAAAAACTGTAAACTTCCCGATGAAAAAACAATGTCGAAATGCGAGCGCGGGACCAGCCATGAATTTGTCGCTTTATTTTACGGCGTTGATGTAACGTCCTTGTCGTGGAAGGACAACAAAGTTGTTAATCTTGTGTCAACTTATGTCGATATGAAACCCATATTGGTGCAGGGCCAAAAAGAAGTTGTGGCACCGTCTATAAAGCGTTTTGATAGAAAAGATAAAACTGTAAAAATGATTTCGTGCCCACAAATAATAAAGGGTGGCCACATGGGTGGCGTAGACTCACTTGACAGCTGCATGGGTCGTCACAAGTGTAGTGGTACTACCTAACCATTCGTTTTCATTTGATTTTCGTTTCGTATTGGAAAATTGTAGTCATACATGCAGGCAAACGCAAATGACACCATATGACAACCCGTTCTCATTTAACTGACTACAAATGACACCATATATGACATAGTCAGAACGGGGCATTACACTTGCGCACACAAATTCGCTGGTGTCAAATGGCTGCACTCGAAGTCGCCACGGTGTGCTATTGCGCAACCACTTGAGCGAGCGGGGTGACATATGATACCACCTACCGCCTGAATATTGCAACGTGCATTATGCCGACCCTTTGGCGGCGTGGGAAACGATCGGAAAATATCCGAGGCCGTTTAGCGCCGGCCACTGACCCAATTGCAAATGTGCTGACGCAAAAGAAGTGAACCAGGTCGATGATTGGTCAAACGAAAAATATCGTGGAAAGGGAGGCGCAGCCCTGGAAATGCAGTAGAGTATAACAGTTATAATTTTAATATATGGGGCATTCCACCTCAAGTGTTCCCACTTCAAAAACGAAACATTTCCGATTTTGATGATATTTGGTAGAGTTGTTGTACTATCAGAGTACATTGATTGTGGAAAAGGAGGGGCGGATTTATGCACGGGTTGCAGTGATACAGGGGCTTGAATTTTCGCCCCTTATTTCGGACGTCGATTTTAATTAAATTCTCAGTCCAAAAAGCTGTTGCTAACGAAAAAACAACATGCACGTATCTTTCAGTATTTTTTCCGTACTTTCCAAAAAAAAAGTATATAAACAATTTTTTATGAAATTTAATAACATTTTTTTTATTTAAACTTTGTTAATAACATTTTTTCAACAAGAGCCTGTTGGGATTTTTTTCAGAGTTAGCTATAATACAGTTCATTTCCTCCCCTACAAAAGTGTATATGGTATTTTATGGGCAAAGTTGAGTTTCTTGTTTTTTTGAAGCACCAAACCCAACGCGTTTACCGCGCCCGATGCGCGACTCAGCCGTGGTACATTTTACTTGTGTCGCGCGCGGTAGACACTTTGGGTTTGGAGCCTCAAAAAGAGAAGAAATTCAACTTTGCCCATAAAATACTATATATACTTTTTTGTAGGGGAGGGAATGAACCGTATTATAAGGTAAGTTTGAAAAAAATCCGAACAGGCTCTTGTTAAAAAAATTTTATTAACAAAGTTTAAATTAAAAAAAATGTTATTAAATTTCATGGAAAATTGTTTATATATTTTTTTTTGGAAAGTACGGAAAAAATACATAAGGATACGTGTTCTTTGCTTTCCATTATCAACAAATCTTCGGGCTTACAATTTTAAATAAAAAAAGTTTCGTTTTTGAGGTGGGAACACTTGAGGTGGAATGCCCCATATAAGACCCATATTTTCCGAATAAAGTTAACTTCTTGTTCGATATTCAAAGTGCCTGGTGGCATTGTTTTATTTGACTAGAAGTTCGCAAGATCGGCTTTTCGGAGCCATAAAATATTGGCGCGGCCCGCCGAATAAATATAGGCCAAAAACTTACACTTCAACCACCACACGAACACTTAGACTACTACACAATGCATCTGACCTCCACACAAGATTACGATAAAAAGTCGCAAGTGGACGAATAGAATGTTTTACCACTTGTTGGATTTGACATGTGCCAATGCTTGGATTCTGCATAAGAGAACCAATAAGGATCGTCCAGGATATAAAGGAATGCGACTTGTTGATTTCAAGTTACAAGTTGCTGACACTTTATTTAATTTTAAGTCAGTTGAACAAGTTAAGCGTGGGCGACCTAGTCTTCAACCACTTTTGGAGGAAAAACGGAAAAAGCCAAACTCATCCAATGCTCCATCTAAGGATAGCCGATTGGATATGATGGATCACTGGCCTACGATGGGAACTAAAGGTAGATGTATCTAAGTATCCAAATTGCTCAGGTCAAACAAAAATGTTCTGTTCTAAATGTAAGGTAAATTTATGTATTACTTCATATAGAAATTGCTTTTACAATTATCACCACTTATAAAAAATTATGTGTTGTTTTTTAAGTATTATATAATTAAATCAATTTGTGCTTTATTAACGAAATTAATTTTATAAAATATTTGTTTTTTAGTTATTCTATGTCAACCTTAATAATTTGTTTTCTAAAATATATCTAAAATGTGTATTTGTATATCTGAATTCAACCAATAAATGTTTTCTGTCAAAATAAACTGTCTTATGGATAATTTCTTAACATATTTACTGAAAACGATACTTTTGGATAGTGAGGTGAAAAATTCTATAAATTCCCAGTGTATTGTCTAAGATACAACCACTTTTTTACAAATAACTTAAAAAAATTGATTTTTCGAAAAACTCAATGAAGAAACCATATTTAGCTCACATTTTTACACATCATATATTTTTTTGAGAGAATTTAGCGTTCTTGGGCATTTAAGTGCTACTGATGTTATTGTTGTTGTTCGCAGTTCGACAGTTTTTGCTTTTTTTTATTGAACGAGCCACAACCATAACAAGTGGCGTCTGGTTTTAACCCTTCGATGGGCAGTAACTACACCTTTTCAACCTCAAAATGAGAATATTGTAACAATGAGACAGTCTGTCGCTGTGCAAAGCAACCCTGCCGCTACGTGCCGTGCTATAACCCAATCTGGCAACGACGGCCGCGATAGTAACTTTTAGTCCAATCTGGCAGCGACGGCCGCGATAATAACTTTTAGTCCAACCTGGCAATGATGGAAACTTTTAGTCCTCTCCGCAATGTGCGGGAACGATCTGCGCGATGGCCTGAGAGGTATAAAAGGCAGCCGGATGCGGCGCAGCGAGTCAGTCTGGTTTTGACAAGTGAGGTTGCCACACGGAGTAATAAAGCAAATACTTAAGTGTACGAACAGTAAGGTGTAAACTATGAATAATAAAGTGACGGTTGGTTTTTAATTGGCTGCGTTCGAATAAACAAAGTTGTTTCATTTTTAAATTACACAATCCAGAGATACGTAACAGCCCACTAGAACTAGTATTCGTAACATTTGGTGTCAGAAGTGGGATTGTGGAAAATTGAAAGTAAACAAATAAATAAAATTATAAAAGCACGGACATGGTTAAACTCGAGCTGCTGAAGGTAGACCAGCTGAAGAAGGAGCTTGCTGCCTGGAATTTGCCGACGGCTGGCGGAAAGGTGGAGTTGCAGTTGCGCTTGCGAGAAACATGTGAGGCATGAGGCGTCGATTGGACTGTGCACGAGTTCGGAGCGCAAGAACAAGAGGCGTCGGCCAAAGTGGAGGAATCGCCTGCGGGTGCTGCGGCGATGCTAAGTACGGCTGCAGCGGCTTCGCCACCACAAGCAATGGACATGAGCCAGCTTATGGTTGCAATGAGAGGCATGTTCGAGACTTCAAATCGTGAAAATCGCGAAATGTCGGCGCAGATAGCGGCGCAAATGGAGGCGAAGCTGGAAACTACGAATCTCGAAATTTCGGCAAAAGTCGAGACTGCAAATCGGGAAATGTCAGCAAAACTTGAAAATGCAAATCGGGAGTTGTCCAGCAAGCTTCAGGAAAATTCTGCGCGCTTGGAGCAGAAAGTGGAGGAAATCTCAGACAGGATTAATGGTAAAGTCGAGCACCTGGAGACGCGGGTAGAGCACTTGGATAAACGAGTCGACGACCTAGATGATTCCCTGAACAAACGAGTTGATAGTCTGGAAGACTCGATGAACAGAAAAATGGACGAGCGGCTTAGGGAGATACAGCCGCGAGAATGGTTGCCGCCGGTTCCAGAAAGTGTTGCCCCCCGAGCAGAAGTGCCTAGTTATGATGGGACTACACCGTTCACATTCAAGCTGCAATTCGACCTGGCTGCTCTGGAAAATCAGTGGACCGATGTAAGGAAAGGTCGGAGATTGGCGCTGGCTCTTAAAGGTGCTGCTGCTGAGGTAATAAAATCAGTTCCAGAATGTTTACGAAGTGAGTACGAGACCGTCATAAGGGCGCTGGCAGCCAAATACAGCGACGAGCACAACAGAACGCTATACTACTGTGAGCTGAAGAATCGCAGGCAAAAGGCCAACGAGGCGCTGCAGGCATATGCAGCAGACATTGAGCGGCTCGTACAGCTGTGCTACCCGTCCTTCGGCGCTGATGATCTCGAGAGGATGAAGATTGAGGCGTTTATTGAAGGTCTTCATGATCCGGAGACACGTCGCAGTGCGTTGATGATGGGCAAGCCGACATTTAGGGAGATGGTGACCAGCGCGATGACATATGAGGCGACATGGATTGGGAGCACTCGGTATGCACCTGCAAGGATACGCCAGATCCAGCCAGACAACGACATTACGATCAAGGCCATAAGCTCTGAGCCACCGGACAGGCCACGGGTGGTCTCCTCTAAAGTTGTTTGCTGGGTATGTGGCAAGCAGGGCCACATAGTTATCACGAGACTGCCGCCAACGAAAGAGGTGTTCCCGTTCTCGATCGCAATCACCTGAAGCGAGGAATGCTGACAATCGAGGCTCAGCCAACAAGCGCAGGGCTGAGGACGAGGAGCCGTTAAGCTAAACCGGGTCAGCCCAAAGGGGCGTGAGCTGATCCCCACAATCTGCCGCCCCACCATCCTTGTCTCACAGCTGAAACGACAGCCCAGCAGCTTGACAATTGAGGGAAGGATAGATGGAAAGTTGTTCGTGTTGACACTGGATACTGGAGCGTCATATTCGATCATAAAAAGGAAGCTGCTGAAGAACTGGGAACCGCTGCATGGCGTACAGCTGCGGACTGTGACTGGCGAGCGCGCGCCGGTAAGAGGGAAAGTTACAAAAACGATTGCTATCGGCACCAGCAGCCTGGAACATGAGTTCATCGTCGCGGATATAATGGACGACGTGATTATCGGCGTGGATTTCATGATTAGGCACGGTTTTACGCTGGACCTGAAGGAAAATGTGCTGAGATATGCCAACGTTGAATTCCCGCTGCACACCGGCTATGAGCGAAGCGTGGCGGTAAGGAAGGTTGTATCGTGTCAACACAGGAGGATACCAGCGAATTCTGAGGCGATTGTGTGGGCAAAGGTGGACGAGGACGATAGGACGAGTCGGCTGTGGGTAGTAGAAGCACCGAAACAAGGACACGACAACATCATCATCGGACGTACATTAGTGGAACCTAAAAATGGCAGAATACCAGTCAGAATACTGAACCCCCTGAATGCACCCAGATATGTCGGGAAAGATGAGGTAATTGGCGAGTGTAAGGAAGTTGTAGCAGTGGTCAATTGCGAGAGTAGCCCGCCTGGAGGTAATAAAAAGAGCGGCTTTAACATGGACGCCATACCGCAGGAGAACCAGTGGAGCAGCGAGTTGACGGCCAAGCAGAAACAGAAGGCGAGGTCACTCTTGCAGCACTATGGGTCAATATTTGCGGCAGAAGCAGGCGGAAGAACAGCCATAGTGAAGCACAACATCGACACCGGAAGTGCAAAACCGATTCGCCAACCGCCAAGATGAGTTCCTCTGGCCAAGAGGGAGGAGGTCACAAATTTGATCGAGAACATGCGGAAAGACAAGGTCATAGAGCCTTCTTCGGGTCCCTGGTGCTCGCCGGTCGTGCTAGTCAAGAAAAAAGATGGCAGTACCCGGTTTTGTGTGGATTATCGGAAGCTCAATGATGTGACCAAGAAGGACAGTTATCCACTACCTCGGATCGATGACACCCTGGACACACTGTCAGGCACGCAGTGGTTCTCCACGCTCGACTTACGCAGCGGCTATTGGCAGGTAGAGCTTGCAGACAAGGACAAGGAGAAAACGGCTTTCAGTGTTGGCGATGGTTTGTGGCAGTTCACCGTCATGCCGTTTGGACTCTGCAACGCACCAGCAACATTCGAGCGGCTAATGGAACGCGTGCTAAAAGGGCTGCATTGGCGGACGTGTCTGGTATACCTCGACGACATAATCGTGATGGGCAAAAGCTTCGACGACCACCTGGAAAAGCTGAAGGAGGTATTCGAGCGGATACAAAAAGCTGGGCTTAGACTCAACCCAAAGAAGTGCTCACTGTTCCAAAAGGGGGTCAAGTATCTGGGTCATACGGTTTCCGCCCGCGGAGTACATACGGATGAAGGCAAAATCACGGCGGTGAAGGCGTGGCCTCGGCCTCGCAATCTACACGAACTCCGCAGTTTCCTGGGCCTGTGCACATACTACCGCCAATTTGTTACGGGATTCGCGAACATAGCCAGCAGCTTGCACAAACTGACGAAAAAGAGCCAAGCTTTCGAGTGGAACGAGGAGCAGGAACAGGCTTTTGCACGTCTGAAGGAAAAACTGTGCAGTGCTCCAATTCTGGCCTTCCCTGTACCTGGGGAGATGTTTGTGCTGGATACAGATGCAAGCGGGAATAGTATTGGCGGTGTGCTATCACAGATAATAGACGGCCAGGAACAGGTGATAGCGTACTACAGTAGGGTTTTATCGAAACCGGAACGCAATTACTGTGTGACACGGAGAGAACTGCTGGCGGTATTGGACTGCGTGAAACACTTCCACAAATATCTGTATGGACAAAGGTTTCGCCTGGGGCAGATCATACGGCATTGAGATGGCTCCTGAACTTTAAAGATCCTGAAGGCCAATTGGCGCGGTGGATCGAGCGGCTGCAGAGCTACGACTACACGGTAGAGCATCGCAAGGGCAGTAGCCATGGAAATGCCGATGCCTTGTCCCGCCGTCCGTGCAAAGTCGAATGCAGGCAGTGCTCGCGAGCCGAAAGCAAAGAACAGATAGTGGACGTTCGGTTGGTAAGCGTTATGCCAGAGGAAGAGTGGTTGGTGGAGAGGCTACAAAAAGACCAGCGTGAGGATGCGGATCTTGCAAAAATCGTCGAAGGAAAGGAGCAAGGCGCACGTCCAGACTGGCAGGAGATGGATGGTGAAAGCCCGATCGCTAAGGCTTACTGGGCACAGTGGAATAGTCTGCGACTGAAAGAAGGATGCCTGTACCGCGAATGGGAGAGCGCGGATGGTCGGACCAGCAACTCCCTAATGGTAGTGCCGAAATGCAGAATCAACGAGGTCATCGAGGCATACCATAACGACTCCAGTGGAGGGCACCTGGGTATCACCATAACCGTCGCCAAAATAAAAAGATGATTCTACTGGGTAGGATGTCAGGAGTCTGTAGCCGAGTGGATTAAGAGCTGCGACCGATGTTCAGCCGCGAAAGGGCCGACAAGAAAATCTCGAGGCCGCATGCAGCAGTACAACGTGGGAGCGCCCTTCGAGCGGATTGCTATGGACGTCGCCGGCCCATTCCCAACTAGCACTCAAGGCAACAAATATGTGCTGGTTGTAATGGATTACTTCAGCAAATGGCCCGAAGTGTACCCTATTCCTAACCAGGAGGCTACTACGATCTCGGAAAAGCTGGTAAACAACTGGGTAGCCCGGTTCGGAGTTCCGTTGGAGTTGCACTCAGATCAAGGCCGGAATTTCGAATCTGCGGTATTCAAGGAAGTGTGTGAGCTGCTGTGGATAAAGAAAACGCGTACCACTCCTTTGCATCCACAGTCCGACGGCATGGTGGAACGCTTTAACCGGACACTGGAGGAATACCTGCGGAAAGTGGTAGGCAGGAATCAAAAGGATTGGGACAAGCATATCCCCCTGTTCCTGATGGCGTATAGATCAGCCCCGCACCACACGACATCACTCACTCCAGCCCGAGCAGTGTTCGGCACAGAGTTGCGGTTACCCGCTGACTTGAAGTTCGGGGTAGTCAGCACGACGGGAGGCGCTAAGACGGACTACGTGGTCAATAAGCGGGCGGAACTGTAGGAAATTCACCAGTTTATAAGGAGCTGCACCAAACTGGTCAGCGATAAGGCGAAAGCCAGATACTATCTACGGGCCAACTCAGCAGGGTTCCAAGAAGGCGATTTGGTAATGCTCTACAACCCGCAGCGGAGGAAAGGTTTGTCTCCGAAACTTCAAGCGTCATGGGAAGGACCATACGAAGTCGTGACCAGGATTAACGACGTAGTATACAGGATTCAACGTTGCAGCAATAGAGGCGCTAAGCTGAAGGTAGTCCATTTGGAGCGCCTGGCGCCTCATCACAGCGGAGCCTCGGCACTTGTTCGGGACGAACAAGTCTAAGTGGTGGGCAGTGTAACGATAAGACAGTCTGTCGCTGTGCAAAGCAACCCTGCCGCTACGTGCCGTGCTATAACCCAATCTGGCAACGACGGCCGCGATAGTAACTTTTAGTCCAACCTGGCAATGATGGAAACTTTTAGTCCACTCCGGAATGTGCGGGAATGATCTGCGCGATGGCCTGAGAGGTATAAAAGGCAGCCGGATGCGGCGCAGCGAGTCAGTCTGGTTTTGACAAGTGAAGTTGCCACACGGAGTAATAAAGCAAATACTTAAGTGTACGAACAGTAAGGTGTAAACTGTGAATAATAAAGTGACTGTTGGTTTTTAATTGGCTGCGTTCTGCGTTATAAATTCGTAGTGAGAATGCGTAAATTCAAAATGAGAAATATAAATTCGTAATGAGAATGCGTAAATTCAAAATGAGAAATATAAATTCGTAATGAGAATGCGTAAATTCAAAATGAGAAATATAAATTCATAATGGGAATACGTAAATTCAATATGGGAGAAGGAAAATTTTAAATGAGAACTATGTACGAGTACTAACTATGCAGTGCGTACCGCGTTATATGGAAACCGCGCTATAAGAAACTCAGAATTAGTACAAATCATATCATTCGTACCGCGTTATATGGAAACCGTCTACCGCGTTGTATGGAAACCGCGCTATAAGAAACTCAGAATTAGTACAAATCACATCATTCGTACCGCGTTATATGGAGACCAATAAATACAAAAGAAAAGGTAAATTAAAAATTATTTTTATTGAATTCATCTTTTCTTTTATTGAACGTTCTTTTGAAGGTTTAAACCCCTAAGCACGCCTTTGATTTTTCGAAATGAAGGTCCTAGCTGGTAGTTTTTTCCAATATAATGTCGTCTCATCGGCGTTAAAAATCTGATCAGGTGAATAACCTCCTTCATTGATAATTCTAGCTAGCTACAGCTTATAATTTTCGCCTTAGTATCTATTGAGGCCGGTTCCCCTTGAAACTTAATATTGTGCAATGTGTAACATACCTTTTTTAGTTTTTCAAACCATCCTTTCTCGTACTGCTCTAAGACGATTGAAACCGAAGCCGTAAACGGCTAAGAGATAAGCTTGAATGTTTATATAAACATATCCAGTTAAAACCATTCATTGGGTGCACGGAAAGAACTGATGGGACGTTGTTGAAGGGAAACCCCGCTGTAAGAGTACCGCGTTATAGGAGGGCTGTCGAAATTTTAGCTCCGCGTTATATGGAAACCGCGTTCTGAGAGTACCGCGTTATAGGAGGGTTGACTGTATAAGGTTTATTTTTAGTATGAGAAACTTTTATTATATGAATTCAAAAGAAAAAGAAAAAATAGTCGAAAACTGCATGACGATTACGTATCCAAGTTCCATTGCATGATTCTCGATGATGAAGCCTTCTCTAAGAAGGACTTCAAGCAGTTGCCTGGGAATGCCTATTTCACTGCAAACAATAAGAATGGAACACAAAGAAAATACTCCGAAGTGAAATACACCAAATTTCCAAAACGCTTCATGGTTTGCCAAGCTATTTGCACCTGCGGTCTACGGAGCAAGGCGTTCATTACGACAGGAACAATTAACTCTATGTAGAATTTATATAGAAGATTGCTTGCAAAAAAGCCTTCTACCATTTGTTGAATAGCACAAAGGGACAGTTTTATTTTGGCCAGACCTAGCGACAAGCCACTACTCTAGTTCAACTATGGAATCGTATGAAGAAAATTGTGTCACTATGGTCCCAAAAGAGGCAAATCCTCCCAAATGCCTGGAACTTCGGCTTATTGAAAGATATTGGGCTATAATGAAGCAAACCTTAAGAAAAAAAAACTTAGTTTGCAAAAATGATGTACAGTTCTGAAATCGATGGAAGCAAACCTATGCAATAGTCACCGAATGTACTGTCCAGTCTCTAACTAAAAACGTTGAGAAAAATATTAAAAAATGTTGTAACCACTAATTATATTTCATTAAATTATTTCGTAAATTAGAGTTAAGGATATTTATAATAAACTGCAGTTTATTTTAGTAAAATCAGACTATAACCTTTTTTAATGTGTCCTTAAAAATTCTAAATTTTTTCTGGTTCACTCCTTAGTTTTATTTTATGAAGACGACTGATTTTTTATTATCTTTTATGTGATATTTTTTAATATTCTTTATGTACAGTAGCACAAATGCATACTTGTGCAGGACTCTAAACCAAACCAAGAACCAGTGGGAAAAATATTCTCATTTTGAATTTACGCATTCTCATTACGAATTTATATTTCTCATTATGAACTTACGCATTCTCATTACAAATTTATATTTCTCATTTTGAATTTACGCATTCTTATTACGAACTTATATTTCTCATTATGAACTTACGCATTCTCATTACGAATTTATATTTCTCATTATGAATTTACGCATTCTCATTTTGAGGTTGAAAAGGTGTAGTTACTACACATTTGCACTTTGTCGTCTGGCCAGACGAAATATGGGTGAGGCTTTTCACAAAGGCAAAGCGCAATGACAGATTAAGTTTATTATGTTTATTTAGTAGGCAACGTATGTAAGTATATATATATACAAATTATGTTCATATATACTTACTTCCCTACAAAAACACTACTACTGAAATAAAACACAAGAAAATCGTTTTAATGTCCATCAATTTGGCTTTATTGGAAGGATAATTTTATGCCATTAATGTTTAAATATGATTTCGGGCATGTGGCCGCCGCGGCTGGCTCGAATAAAGCCAATTCTACAGGTCCAATTTTCAGTTGATGGACAAAGCTCCAATTGCTGTGCACGGTGGCGAATCGATTCATTCGGGTCCTCTTCAACATTTTGCTCTACAGCGGCAATTGTTTCTTCGGTGCGCACTGTTCGACGTCTCTGCGGATGCGTATTATCACATAGAGTAAACGTAGTGCGAAAACGACCCATGGTTAACCGAATTAATTGCTCTGATGGACGATGTCGACCATAAAATGGACGGAGCTTGCGGTAAACTTCGCGAACTGAACCATTATTTTCGAAATAAATTTGCACGATTTGCAAGCGTTGTTCTTTTGTCAACCTGTTCATGATGAAATGGCAAACCAAACTGAACATAAATGACATTAGAGTTGTCAGATTTGACCACAAAATGCCAGTTTTATCTCTATTCGAAAAACAAACCTCTAAAAAAAACACCCTATATAACTGGTAGTGTATAACTGATATATCTGTTAGGGTCCGGAACAAAGTTTCAGTTAGATTTGTTCAGAGCGTGTGAAAAATCTGACGGAAACTCTTGTGTAAATGTGATTTTGTATCACCTTCCAATGCACGCACTTTAAAGCCTGAACAAGCGTATAGCCATCTCGCTCACTTAGTTAGCTATGACGGATATATTGGTTAGACATAACAGGTAGTCCTAACGTATATATTTGTTAGGACTAACGTACAAATCGGGTACATATAAACCGACATATCAGTTAGATCTACCACGTAGTCCTAACGTATATATTTGTTAGGACTGTTTCAGTAAAGACAAATTTTTATAACAATATTTGTTTAATGTATTTGTTTTAATATTTATATTTATATTTGTTTATATAATTTTATATTTAGTATTTTATGTTTTGTTTTAATATTTGTTTTAATAAATAACATTTCATTCATCAACGTTAAGCTATGTAATTGAATATTGTTACGAATAATAGTTCTAGTGGGCTGATACGTATCACTGGATTGTGTAATTTGAAAACAAAACAACTTTAATTATCCAAACGCGGTCAATAAAAACCAACACTTTTACCCTTCACTGTCTTTACACTTAATTATTTGCTTAATTACTCCGTGGGGCACCTTCACTTGTCAAAATCAGACTGACTCGCTGCACCGCACCCGGCTGCCTTTTATACCTGTCCGGCCATCGCACAGATCGTTCTCGCACATTCCAGAGTGGACTTCCATTATCGCGGTCATCATTACCAGGTTGAATTATGGTACGGCGCGTAGCGACAGGGTTGCTTTGCACAGCGACAGACTGTCTTATCGTTACACTGTCCACCACTTAGACTTGTTCGTCCCGAACAAGTGCCGAGGTTCCGCTGTGATAAGGCGCCAGGCGCTCCAAATGGACTACCTTCAGCTTAGCGCCTTTATTGCGGCAACGTTGAATCCTGTATACCACGTCGTTAATCCTAGTCACGACTTCGTAAGGTCCTTCCCATGACGCTTGAAGTTTCGGAGACAAACCTTTCCTCCGCTGCGGGTTGTAGAGCATTACCAAATCGCCTTCTTGGAACCCTGCTGAGTTGGCCCGTAGATCATATCTGGCTTTCGCCTTATCGCTGACCAGTTTGGTGCGGCCCCTTATAAACTGGTGAATTTCCTCCAGTTCCGCCCGCTTGTTGACCACGTAGTCCGTCTTAGCGCCACCCGTCGTGCTGACTACCCCGAACTTCAAGTCAGCGGGTAACCGCAACTCTGTGCCAAACACTGCTCGGGCTGGAGTGAGTGATGTCGTGTCGTGCGGGGCTGACCTATACGCCATCAGGAACAGGGGGATATGCGTGTCCCAATCCTTTTGATTACTGCCTACCGCTTTCCGCAGATATTCCTCCAGTGTCCGGTTAAAGCGTTCCACCATGCCGTCGGACTGTGGGTGCAAAGGCGTGGTACGAGTTTTCTTTATCCCCAGTAGCTCACACACTTCCTTGAATACCGCAGACTCGAAATTCCGGCCTTGATCTGAGTGCAACTCCAACGGAACTCCGAACCTGGCTACCCAGTTGTTTACCAGCTTTTCCGAGATCGTAGTGGCCTCCTGGTTAGGAATAGGGTACACTTCGGGCCATTTGCTGAAATAATCCATTACCACCAGCACATATTTGTTGCCTTGAGTGCTAGTTGGGAATGGGCCGGCGACGTCCATAGCAATCCGCTCGAAGGGCGCTCCCACGTTGTACTGCTGCATGCGGCCTCGAGATCTTCTTGTCGGCCCTTTCGCGGCTGCACATCGGTCGCAGCTCTTAATCCACTCGGCAACAGACTCCTGACATCCTACCCAGTAGAATCGTCTTTTTATTTTGGCGACGGTTTTGGTGATGCCTAGGTGCCCTCCACTGGAGTCGTTATGGTATGCCTCGATGACCTCGTTGATTCTGCATTTCGGCACTACCATTAGGGAGTTGCTGGTCCGAAAATCCGCGCTCTCCCATTCGCGGTACAGGTATCCTTCCTTCAGCCGCAGACTTTTTGTCCAGTAAGCCTTAGCGATCGGGCTTTCGCCGGCCATCTCCTGCCAGTCTGGACGTGCGCCTTGCTCCTTGCTTTCAACGATTTTTGCAAGATCCGCATCCTCACGCTGGTCTTTTTGTAGTCTCTCCGCGGACCACTCTTCCTCTGGCATAACGCTTACCAACCGGACGTCCACTATCTGTTCTTTGCTTTCGGCTCGCGAGCATTGCCTGCAATCGACTTTGCACGGACGGCGTGACAAGTCATCGGCATTTCCATGGCTACTGCCCTTGCGATGCTCCATCGTGTAGTCGTAGCTCTGCAGTCGCTCGATCCACCGCGCCAATTGCCCTTCAGGATCCTTAAAGTTCAGGAGCCATCTCAATGCCGCATGATCTGTACGCAGGCGATACCTTTGTCCATACAGATATTTGTGGAAGTGTTTTACGCAGTCCAATACCGCCAGCAGTTCTCTCCGTGTCACACAGAAGTTGCGTTCCGGTTTCGATAAAACCCTACTGTAGTACGCTATCACTTGTTCCTGGCCGTCTATTATCTGTGATAGCAAACCGCCAATACTATTCCCGCTTGCATCTGTATCCAGCACAAACATCTCCCCAGGCACAGGGAAGGCCAGAATTGGAGCACTGCACAGTTTTTCCTTCAGACATGCAAAACCCTGTTCCTGCTCCTCGTTCCACTCGAAAGCTTGGCTCTTTTTCGTCAGTTTGTGCAAGCTGCTGGCTATGTTCGCGAATCCCGGAACAAATCGGCGGTAGTATATGCACAGGCCCAGGAAACTGCGGAGTTCGTGTAGTTTGCGTGGCCGGGGCCACTCCCTCACCGCCGTGATTTTGCCTTCATCCGTATGTACTCCGCGGGCGGAAACCGTATGACCCAGATACTTGACCTCCTTTTGGAACAGCGTGCACTTCTTTGGGTTGAGTTTAAGCCCAGCTTTTTGTATCGAATACCTCCTCAAGCTTTCCCAGGTGGTCGTCGAAGCTTTTACTCATCACGAAAATGTCGTCGAGGTACACCAGGCACGTCTGCCAATGCAGCCCTTTTAGCACGCGTTCCATTAGCCGCTCGAATGTTGCTGGTGAACTGCCACAAACCATCGCCAACACTGAAAGCAGTTTTCTCCTTGTCCTTGTCTGCAAGCTCGACCTGCCAATAGCCGCTGCGTAAGTCGAGCGTGGAGAACCACTGTGTGCCTGACAGCGTGTCCAGGGTGTCATCGATCCGCGGTAGTGAATAACTTTCCTTCTTGGTCACATCATTGAGCTTCCGATAATCCACACAAAATCGGGTAATGCCATCCTTTTTCTTGACTAGCACGACCGGTGAGCACCAGGGGCCCGAAGAAGGCTCTATGACCTTTTCTTTCCGCATGTTTTCGAACAAATTTGTGACCTCTACCCTCTTGGCCAAGGCGGACAGTAGGTGGAGCAATCTTGACAGCTGCAGAGTGGCTCGACAGATCTGGCCACGCTACGACTCCCACAGAACCAACGACCTGCTGCTAAATTCTTGTAGGAATGTTTCTAGGCTGACGGCCGTGATCACGGGTCACTGGCCGATTGGCCTACACGCAGCGAGATTGGGAATCCCCCACAACCCCTTTTGCAGAAGCTGCAGAGAAACCAACGAGAGTGAGACACTCGAGCACACTTCCTCTGCGGCTGCCCTGCCTTAGCATTTAAAAGACTAAATTCCTTGGGGAACAGTCTGATTAGCTCTCTAGCTGATCTGTCTGAAATAAGACTAAAATGCATCAAGTCCTATTTGGACGATGCTGGTTGGCTTTAGAGCCCAGTATTTTCTCCCACGCAGGGAAGACCCAGACGAGGAGGCGACGACAAAACGGCACATAGTGCTACTTGAGTGTGCTCTGAGAGCACGCAGTCGCTGCTACCTACCTACCTACCCTCTTGGCCAGCGGAACTCGTCTGGGCGGTTGGCGAATCGGTTTTGCACTTCCGGTGTCGATGTTGTGCTTCACTATGGCTGTTCTTCCGCCTGCTTCTGCCGCAAATATTGACCTATAGTGCTGCAGGAGAGACCTCGCCTTCTGTTTCTGCTTGGCCGTCAACTCGCTGCTCCACTGGTTCTCCTGCGGTATGACGTCCATGTTGAAACCGTTCCTCTTATTACCTCCAGGTGGGCTACTCTCGCAATTGACCACAGCTACAACTTCCCTACACTCGCCAATTACCTCGTCTTTACCGACATATCTGGGTGCATTCAGGGGGTTCAGTATTCTAACTGGTATTCTGCCATTCTTATGTTCCACTCATGTACGTCCGATGATGATGTTGTCGTGTCCATGTTTCGGTGCTTCTACAACCTACAGCCGCCTCGTCCCATCGTCCTCGTCCACCTTTGCCCACACAATCGCCTCAGAATTCGCTGGTATCCTCCTGTGTTGACACGATACAACCTTCCTTACCACCACGCTTCGCTCATAGCCGGTGTGCACCGGGAATTCAACGTTGGCATATCTCAGCACATTTTCCTTCAGGTCCAGCGTAAAACCGTGCCTAATAATGAAATCCACGCCGATAATCACGTCGTCCATTATATCCGCGACGATGAACTCATGTTCCAGACTGCTGGTTCCGATAGCAATCGTTTTTGTAACTTTCCCTCTTACCGGCGCGCGCTCGCCAGTCGCAGTCCGCAGCTGTATGCCATGCAGCGGTTCCCAGTTCTGCAGCAGCTTCAATTGTCAAGCTGCTGGGCTGGCGTTTCAGCTGTTGGACAAGGACGGTGGGGCGGCAGATTGTGAGGATCAGCTCACGCCCCTTTGGGCTGACCCGTTTTAGTTTAACGACTCGCCGTCCTCAGCCCTGCGCTTGTTGGCTGAGCCTCGATTGTCAGTATTCCTCGCTTCAGGCGATTGCGATCGAGAACGGGAACGCCTCTTTCGTTGGCGGCAGTCTCGCGATATGATGCCCTGCTTGCCACATATCCAGCAAACAACTTTAGAGGAGACCATCCGTGGCTTGGCCGGTATCTCAGAGCTTATGGCCTGGATCGGAATGTCGTTGTCCGGCTGGATTTGGCGTATCCTTGCAGGTACATACCGAGTGCCCCCAATCCATGTCGTCTCTTATGTCATCGCGCTGGTCACCGTCTCCCTAAATCTCGGCTTGACCATCATCAACGCACTGCGACGTGTCTCCGGATCATGAAGACCTTCAATAAACGCCTCAATCTTCATCCTCTCGAGATCATCAGCACCAAATTTTGGGTAGCACAACTGTACGAGCCGCTTAATGTCTGCTGCGTATGCCTGCAGCGCCTCGTTGGCCCTTTGCCTGCGATTCTTCAGCTCACAGTAGTACAGCGTTCTGTTGTGCTTGTCGCTGTATTTGGCTGCCAGCGCCCTTATGACGGTCTCGTACTCACTTCGTACACATTCTGGAACTGATTTTATTACCCCAGCCGCAGCACCTTTAAGAGCCAGCGCCAATCTCCGACCTTTCCTTACATCGGTCCACTGATTGTCCAGAGCAGCCAGGTCGCATTGCAGCTTGAATGTGTCGAACGGTGTAGTCCCATCATAACTAGGCACTTCTGCTCGGGAGGCAACACTTTCCGGAACCGGCGGCAACCATTCTCGCCACTGTACCTCCCTAAGCCGCTCGTTCATTTTTCTGTTCATCGAGTCTTCCAGACTATCAACTCGTTTGTTCAGGGAATCATCTAGGTCGTCGACTCGTTTATTCAAGTTCTCTACCCGCGTCTCCAGGTGCTTGACTTTCCCATTAACCCTGTCTGAGATTTCCTCCACTTTCTGCTCCAAGCGCGCAGAATTTTCCTTAAGCTTGTCTTCCATTCGCTCTGACACTTGCGCCGATATTTCACGCGTCGCCGTTTCCATTTTCGCTGCCATCTCTTGATTCGCAGTTTCCATTTTCGCTGCCATCTGCGCCGACATTTCACGATTTTCACGATTTTATGTCTCGAACATGCCTTTTATTGCAATCATTAGCTGGCTCATGTCTAATGCTTGTAATGGTCCAGCCGCTGCAGCCGTACTTTGCATCGACGCAGCACCCGCAGGCGATTCCTCCACTTTGGCCGATGCCTTTTGTTCTTGCGCTCCGAACTCGTGCACAGTCCAATCGATGCCTCGTTCCCCACATGCTTCTCGCAAGCGCAGCTGCAACTCCACTTTTCCGCCAGCAGTCGGCAAATTCCAGGCAGTCAGCTCCTTCTTCAGCTGGTCCACCTTCAGCAGCTCGAGTTTAACCATTTTTGCGTTTTTATAATTTTATTTATTTATTTTTTTTTGTCTTTTTTCAATTTTCCACAATCCCACTTCTGACACCAAATGTTACGAATGCTAGTTCTAGTGGGCTGATACGTATCACTGGATTGTGCAATTTGAAAATGAAACAACTTTAATTATCCAAACGCGGTCAATAAAAACCAACAATCACTTTATTTCACACTTTTACACTTCACTGTCTTTACACTTAATTATTTGCTTAATTACTCCGTGTGGCACCTTCACTAGTCAAAATCAGACTGACTCTCTGCGCCGCACCCGGCTGCCTTTTATACCTGTCCGGCCATCGCGCAGATCGTTCTCACACATTCCGGAGTGGACTAAAGGTTTCCATGATGATCGCGACCATCATTGCCAGGTTGGGCTAAAAGTTTCCATCATTGCCAGGTTGGCCTAAACGTTTCCCTTATTATCGCGGCCGTCGTTGCCAGATTGAATTATAGCACAGCGCGTAGCGGCAGGGTTGCTTTGCACAGCGACAGACTGTCTTATCGTTACAATATGATTCAACAATACAAAACGCTGTTCTACAGCTTTAATAATAATAATGAATAATAGTATACATATAACATAAATAACAGAACAACACAAAACGCTGTTCTACAGCTTTAATAATACTAATTAAATTTATGACTTATATATTATTGGGAGGGCAGGTGGGTTTTATTCGCGTGATGTCGCTTCTGCTTGTACCGGTTGTGGCTGAGATCCACGGACCTCGTGACCTCCTTCTCAAACTTATTAATACTGAGCTTTTGAAAAACATCTAAATGGAATGAGAAAACATCAATTACATGTAATTTTTGACTATTGGACAAATTTTACTACTTAATATATGCTCGACCAGCATCAATTTAGCTAGCGAACGCTTGCCCCGCCTGCCATCCCAGTTATAATCAAAGGGGACCTGACCTCATTTTGCAGCTTCTCTTCCACGTCTTTTACTGCGACGAGTGATGGGAAAGGAAGGGTGCTTGCGATGTCGTCTAGTGCGGTGACCTTCACTTCATCGGTCATGCGGCACACCGAAGCTTCAATTTTTTGAATGTGCTCTTTGCATTCCCAAAGCAATTTGCTTTGCGCCATCACCTCCGGTTTCTTGGACACATATTTAAAGAGTCGTTATTGTTATTGGTAAATTGAATAAAAGAGGGGTATATGCAAACTGGGAACAAGGTGAGGAACGTTGAAACCATGAACGTTGAAACTAATTAACTCATCCCCATATAAAACACCAAAATACTTAACAAATTCTTCTAAAATTGCTTGTGCAACATTAGCCTCTGCTCTGCACGATCTTTCACTAGAGAGAAGTCTAATGCCAGAATGTAATAACAAAAAATGATAATATGTATCACTACTAACACAATCCTTTAATACAAATATACCAGTATACTACTGTGATCAAACTGAAAGGTGAATTTTGTTATATTTTTAAAATCTTTATTTATTCTTGCAAATCCATTTCATCTCCTTCAAAGTAATCCCCTCCCGCTGCAATACACTTATGCCAACGAATTTTCCATTCATCTTAGCACTTGGAAAAATCCTCCGTCGGGATGGTCATCAGAGCCTTCTTCGATTCAGCTTTTATCTCCTCAATTGAGTCAAAACGGTGTCCTCGGAGTGGTCTTTTGAGTTTGCTGAACAGCCAGAAGTCACACGGGGCCAAATCAGGCGAATACGGTGCTTGCGGAACGATATTTGTTGAATTTTTGGCGAAATGATCACGAAGAACCAATGCAGTATGAGATGGTGCATTATCGTGGTGCAAAAACCAAGAGTTGCCGGCCCACAATTCTGGCCTCTTGAGGCGAATAGCTTCACGTAAGCGGCGCATAACGCTCAAATAATATTCCTTGTTGACAGTTTGGCCCGGCGCACAGTGTTTCGTCTAGAACAAGCTAGCTGGACAAAAACGACATCTTTATTTTTTGATTTTTCTGTTATATAGTCAATATAAATATTCATACATTAGGATCTATGTGAAAATAACACATCGGCACCTTTTATATAGTGAGAAATATCGCCGAATATATCGGATAACCGAAAATTTTAATAATTCCTTTGCATAGTTGGTCTGAAGTGTTTTATATAAATAAGTTCCTGTCAAAAGTCGGTGGCATTTTTCTTTATTAGGGAATCTGAGCTTAAGGGTGAGTAGTATTTTTGCAATATCTTGTATTAGCAATTAAGCTATATTTAATAGTTGTACGTGCCATGATTAAGAAGGAAAGCAATTTTTCCCCAAAATTTTTAACTTCAAAGGTGAAAAGTTAAGATGTCTCCTCATGTCACCTCTGCAATTTTTATATATATTCTTCTCATAAGTGCCTACTAAAAGATGAAACAAAAAACCATTGCGAATTTTTTGCACATCTATTTTATTTTATTTTTTATAGATATGTTTACAAGCATAACAAAATTTATGTTTTTTGAAATTTGGTTGGAACACTCAAGTGAAACGAGAAACGAAGAGATAATGGAACACATTTTATCAGTGGTGACACTGATGAATTTTCATTAAATCTCTTGCAATTGCGGGATGATGAAGGTAATATTGTTTGGCAGAATCCTCCACCGTCTTCTACCAGGTTTTGTCATCCTATAAAGTTTATTTTTTCCAAAGATTTTATTGTTTCTGAAACGAACAAAGTTTTGGAAGAGATAAGCTTTATAGTACAAAGAGCATGCTGGAAGAATTTGAAGTTTATTTCCAACATAATATGCTTCTAACCATGATTGGGAAAGTTTGTAATGCTTTGATCGAAATGTCTTCTACTCGAAGTAAATCCAAAAATAATGAATGACGAGACACAGGAGCTTGTACCCAACCGAGAAAATCTGGGTTTTGGTTTATCCACACTGCAGGCTTGGATTAGGTGTTTTGAATGTCTGCTTCACATTAGCTACCGTCTTTATATAAAAAAGTGGCAGCTTGAGGACGTTGATGCCTACTAGTGTTAATGAACCAATTGGTACCCCTGCTGTATCTAGTTTTCATGGTTCTGTGACTCATAGTAATGACTAATTGATAAATGATTCATCCGATAACAGTGATGATAATGTCTGAGAGAATTATGAAAACTGTCCGTAGGTAATAAACTGACAAGAACTTTCTGTTGTGCTAAGACTAGATGTTAAAAAGTTTAATCTAAAACTGCTTGAACTTTACTTTTAGCGTTTTATTCACATCAATTTGCTCTGGATAACAAGCAGCTTTTGCCTTTGTAATACTATTATTTGCCGGAAATACCTTATGACCAGTTTGGACCCCACTTCCGAGTCCTTTTGAATGCATGACTAGTCGATTGGCTATCTACATAGTATACTAAAGCTTCTTCACTACTCAAACATCTAGCACTTTGTTTCAAATTTTTTTTCGTTCAGAGATTCTTGAGTTTCACTTTTCGCAGTTTTGATAACACTTGCTGAATTTCTCCAGTGGACAACCGTACAGATATCTACGCAGCATAAATCAACTTATCAGTATATCTGGTATGTTTTAGGTCATCTATTTTTCTCCGTTTCTCAGACTGGAACTATTAAATTCCTTAATATATATATGCATATATATGCATATGTACATACATTCCTATATGTATATAGTTATCAAAAAACCATATAAAACTAAAAAAATATATGTATCTGAAATAAAAAGCCGCATATAAAACGAAAAATCCTGAAAAATATTTTTGTCCAGCTAGCTTGTTCTACACGAAACACTGTGCGGCGGAAGGAATTCATAATGCACCACACCACGATAATCAAAGAAAACTGTCAACATGACCTTGATTTTTGAGCGACTTTGACGCGATTTTTTTGGTCTTGGCTCACCTTTTGCACGATATTCGCTCGATTGATCGGTTGTTTCGGGATCGTAAGCGTAGACTCAAGTCTCATCTCCAGTTATGATGCGTTTCATTACGTTTTGATAGTCAGAAAGCATTGTTTCACAGATGTTAACACGACGGTCTTTTTCGAAAAAATTGAGTGTTTTTGGAACCATTCGAGATTTGACTCTTCTCAAGCCCAATTCGTCTTTCAAAATCGCCTGCACCGATCCAAATGATATGCCAAACTATCAGCAATGTCTCTAATAGTTAATCGACGATTTTCAAGCACCATTTCTTTGACTTGTTTGACGTGATGTTCATCAGTCGATGGTTTTGACCGATTTGACACCACATTTTTCTCAACACTCTCACGACCGGCTTTGAACTCGTTATACCACTTGTAAACACTTTTAGAAGACAGAGTTTGATCACCAAAGGCTTTTTGCAACATCCTCAACGTTTCTGCAGGCGAAATTTCATTCCGCAATTTCATTCTCACAAAACGACGCGTATCTCAAATACTAATGAATATTTTGACGTGAAATTTAGCATAGATGTCACTAACAGTGCTACCAACTTACAGAAACAAAACAATTTACCGATTCGAAAAACCCGCGAAGTTTAAATTAAAAATTCACCTTTCAGTTTGATCACAGTAGTACAACAAAAACTGTCTGAATTCTGTAGACTTCCAGTTATTTATTTCACTTAAACTACTAGATATACGAACGAACTCTGTAGGAACGAATTCTGCAAGAAAACCTATTTTTGCGTTCATCTTCGCGACATCACCTCTTTTGATAAGTAATTTAAGCAACTTTTTAACTACACCTAAATCGACCAAATGCATACTATCTAAGGGAAATTGGGAAACCATTCCAAACCCTGCTGTCTCTATTACGCTTTTCTTTTCTTTGAATTCTGAATTATGATGGGATTGATCTGATCGTAAATTAAAAGAACTATCGGACCTCAAGACACCTACCTCTTTCGAAAAACATACTCTTTTTCCAAATACCTCCCTTCCTGACAACATTTTGGACAACTATTTTCCCCGTTATGGGACTGAACACCTGTCACGTACGCTCCCGCTGGAGAATCGCAAACAAAAATACGAATATTGAAATTTATTTTAACCTCATTTGAACCTTCCTTTAAACCATTTACTCTTAAGAACTGAACTTCCTCACAAAAATTCTTCATAAAGTCGGAGTCGGGTTTCGTAAAACCAGAGAAACAAGCAATTACAAACGGAGGCACACTATGTGAATCAACTAGCGCTCCAAGAATTGGCCACAAAACTCGATTAGAGCTATTAAATAATTTAAGGCCATCGATCCCTACATCAATTAGAATATCAGATTTCTCATACAAAAAATCAAATGAGCTTGAGAGGAAATGCTTCTTAATGCCCATGTACACAAATTCTCCTTTTGGAATGGACCTAACTTCAACTTTTTCCCTACTGACATTTAGCAAAGTCTTTGCGGAAAGCGGCAAGTCGCTAACACCTATCCTACGTAACGTGTGGAGCAAACTGTCTACAGCTATCTGCGAAATGTTATTCCTAATCGCCCATTTCTTTATTTCGCCACTCTTTCCTATTTCTGGACTATTATTAACCTCACCTATTTCTTCTAAGCCGCTTTAACCGACCAACCACTCAACGGACAGAGCGCCGGGCTCGCACTCTTGCAAGCACTCACGAGGAGCAGCACCTTGCAAGACACCTGCTACAGAATTGACCGGAGGAGCACTAGACACACAAGACACACAATTACCTTCAATGATTTCCATTGCTTCCATTGCTCCATTGTTCGTACACTTAAGTATTTGCTTACTTACTCCGTGTGGCAACTTCACTTGTCAAAACCAGACTGACTCGCTGCGCCGCATCCGGCTGCCTTTTATACCCGTCCGGCCATCGCGCAGATCGTTCTCGCACAATCCCGAGTGTACTAAAGCTTTCCCTGATGATCGCGACCATCGTTGCCAGATTGGAGTAAAAGTTATTATCGCGGCCGTCGTTACCACATTGAATTATAGCACGGCGCGTAGCGGCAGGGTTGCTTTGCACAGCGACAGACTGTCTTATCGTTACACTGCCCATCACTTAGACTTGTTCGTCCCGAACAAGTGCCGAGGCTCCGCTGTGATAAGGCGCCAGACGCTCCAAATGGACTACCTTCAGCTTAGCGCCTCTATTGCTGCAACGTTGAATCCGGGTAGAGCATTACCAAATCACCTTCTTGGAACCCTGCTGAGTTGGCCCGTAGATCGTATCTGGCTTTCGCCTTATCGCTGACCAGTTTGGTGCGGCCCCTTATAAACTGGTGAATTTCCTCCAGTTCCGCCCGCTTATTGACCACGTAGTCCGTCTTAGCGCCTCCCGTTGTGCCGACTACCCCGAACTTCAAGTCAGCGGGTAACCGCAACTCTGTGCCGAACACTGCTCGGGCTGGAGTGAGTGATGTCGTGTCGTGCGGGGTTGACCTATACGCCATCAGGAACAGGGGGATATGCGTGTCCCAATCCTTTTGATTCCTGCCTACCACTTTCCGCAGGTATTCCTCCAGTGTCCGGTTAAAGCGTTCCACCATGCCGTCGGACTGTGGGTGCAAAGGAATGGTACGCGTTTTCTTTATCCCCAGCAGCCCACACACTTCCTTGAATACCGCAGATTCGAAATTCCGGCCTTGATCTGAGTGCAACTCCAACGGAACTCCGAACCTGGCTACCCAGTTGTTTACCAGCTTTTCCGAGATCGTAGTGGCCTCCTGGTTAGGAATAGAGTACACTTCCGGCCATTTGCTGAAGTAATTCATTACCACCAGCACATATTTGTTGCCTTGAGTACTAGTTGGGAATGGGCCGGCGACGTCCATAGCAATCCGCTCGAAGGGCGCTCCCACGTTGTACTGCTGCATGCGGCCTCGAGATTTTCTTGTCGGCCCTTTCGCGGCTGAACATCGGTTGCAGCTCTTAATCCATTCGGCAACAGACTCCTGACATCCTACCCAGTAGAATCGTCTTTTTATTTTGGCGACGGTTTTAGTGATGCCTAGGTGCCCTCCACTGGAGTCGTTATGGTATGCCTCGATGACCTCGTTGATTCTGCATTTCGGCACTACCATTAGGGGGTTGCTGGTCCGACCATCCGCGCTCTCCCATTTGCGGTACAGGCAGCCTTCCTTCAGCCGCAGACTTTTCCACTGTGCCCAGTAAGCCTTAGCGATCGGCCTTTCACCGGCCATCTCCTGCTAGTCTGGACGTGCGCCTTGCTCCTTGCCTTCGACGATTTTCGCAAGATCCGCATCCTCACGCTGGTCTTTTTGTAGCCTCTCCGCAGACCACTCTTCCTCTGGCATAACACTTATCGACCGAACATCCACAATTTGTCCCTCGCTTTCGGCTCGCGAGTTATGCCTGCACTCGGTTTTGCACGAATGGTGTGGCAGAGCGGCAGCCCTTCTTGGCGACGTCTGTTGTCCGGAACAGTTTTCTCGCAGATGGCAGTCCCTTGATATGTGGCCTTGCTTGCCACATCGCAACTGACTCTAGATGACACTGCCCGCAGCCCCGCTGGTGCCTCCGAGCTCACTGTCTGGCTTTGGGTGACACGTCCAGATTGGGCTCGACGCTTTTCCGCAGATGAATGTCGAAAACTTCCTCTCCAGGCCGCCTCATACGTCATCGTGCTGGCCACCGTCTCCACTGCGACGTGTCTCCGGATCATGAAGACCTTCAATAACGCCTCAATCTTCATCCTTTCGAGATCATCAGCGCCGAAGGACGGGTAGCACAGCTGCACGAGCCGCTCAATGTCTGCTGCATATGTCTGCAGCGCCTCGTTGGATCTTTGCCTGCGGTTCTTCAGCTCACGGTAGTACTGCATTTTGTTGTGCTCGTCACTGTATCTGGCTGCCAGCGCCCCTATGACGGTGTCGTAATCACCTCTTAAACCTTCCGGAACTGTTTTTATTACCTCAGCCGCAGGACCTCTTAGTGCCAGTATCACTCTCCGACTTTTCCTAACATCGGTCCACTGACTCTCTCCGCCATCTTGAATTGTAGTTTGAATGTGTCAAACGACGTAGTACCATCATAGGTAGGCACTTCTATGGCGAAACTTTCCTCAACTGACCGCATCCTTGCTCGCATCTGTACCTCTCTAAGCCGTTCGTCTATCTTTCTGTGCATCGAATCTTCCAGACCATCAACTCGTTTGTTCAGGGAATCATCAAGATCGTCAACACGTTTGTTCAGGGAATCATCCAGGTCGCCAGCTCGTTTGTTCAGGGAATCATCTAGGTCGTCGACTCGTTTATCCAAGTGCTCTACCCGCGTCTCCAGGCGCTCGACTTTCCCATTAATCCTGTCTGAAATTTCCTCCACTTTCTGCTCCAAGCGGGCAGAATTTTCCTGAAGCTTGACTTCCATTCGCTCCGCCACTTGCGCCGATATTTCCTGGGTTGCCGTTTTCATTTTCGCTTCCATTTCTCGATTTGAAGTCTCGAACATGCCTCTCATTGCAACCATAAGCTGGCTCATGTCCATTGCTTGTGGTGGCGCAGCCGCTGCAGCCGTACTTTGCATCGACGCAGCACCCGCAGGTGATTCCTCCACTTTGGCCGATGTCTTTTGTTCTTGCGCTCCGAACTCGTGCACAGTCCAATCGATGCCTCGTTCCCCACATGCTTCTCGCAAGCGCAACTGCAACTCCACCTTTCCGCCAGCAGTCGGCAAATTCCAGGCAGCCAGCTCCTTCTTCAGCTGGTCCACCTTCAGCAGCTCGAGTTTAACCATGTCCGTGCTTTTATAATTTTATTTTAGTTTTTTTTTTTTATTTTCAATTTTCCAAAATCCTACTTCTGACACCAAATGTTACGAATACCACGTCTAGTGGGCTGTTACGTATCTCTAGATTGTGCAATTTTAAAATGAAACAACTTTGTTTATTCGAACGCAGCCAATTAAAAACCAACAGTCACTTTATTATTCACAGTTTACACTTTACTGTTCGTACACTTAAGTATTTGCTTAATTACTCCGTGTGGCAACTTCACTTGTCAAAACCAGACTGACTCGCTGCGCCGCATCCGGCTGCCTTTTATACCCGTCCGGCCATCGCGCAGATCGTTCTCGCACATTCCCGAGTGGACTAAAGGTTTCCCTGATGATCGCGACCATCGTTGCCAGATTGGACTAAAAGTTATTATCGCGGCCGTCGTTGCCACATTGAATTATAGCACGGCGCGAAGCGGCAGGGTTGCTTTGCACAGCGACAGACTGTCTTATCGTTACAATATTAATTATCTTTCACTCACGAATGTAGCACGGAAATTTTGCAAATTTGGCGGCCGTGACGTGTTTTATTTTTAGGTTAGGTTTTACATCTGTGGCATGTGGCATTTGTAAATCGCTATCTCATTCTCTCATACAGAAATTATTAATTGCTTGAATCTTCCTTTTCGGTTAGGTCCCATACAAGAACACTTTCGGTCATATGACCGGTCATTTGATAGTCAGGCCTGATAGAAATATCGGTCAGCATTCGGAACAAAGTTTCTATCATTTTTCTACAGGCCAGTTAACAAAAATGATAGAAACTCATGTATACGTGTGATTTCCTTTGTCATTCTTACACCTGTTGTTTTACGTATTTAAAATGTATAGCTATGTCGTTTACTCCTATTATTGCTGTCACTCAGTCTGTCTCACTCCCACGCATGCAACGTTGACATTTTAGAACGCAAAAAATGTATAGCTGTCTCGTTTGTTTTTGGTGAAAATATGCGTGTTTGTCGTATACTGATATACATGTTCGCTGACAGTAAAAATACGCTGCTTTTACTTTTTGATTTTTAATTATTTTTCCAAATTTATTTATTTATTTACCAATTATATCTATAATAAACATTAATATAAATTGATTAGAAATAAATATTTACAGTAAACAGTGAAATAAATTATTAATTCTATTTTAATAAGTTTTATATAAATACTTAAAAATACTTATTTATATAATAGATAACTTTAATAAATAAAATAAAAATAAACTAGAAATAATATAATGATAACACTATTAAATTACTAATAAATAAATACTAATATTAAACTAAACTAATACTTAAACTAATTTAAATTAACACTATATACATTGGTTATTAATTTTTTGTTAATAAACAATTTCTGCTTTTAACGGTGGTGGCTCAAATTTACGGCTCTCTTTATTTCCTTCTCAAAGTTCATACGCCCTTGATCTTTGAAAATATCTGCAAAGAAAGAAAAACAATTTCAATTATAGTAGTTATTTCTTTGGGATTATAATGATGTACCGTATAAGATCTGATCCACCAACTTAAGCTTGTTTAAAGCCCGTTTCTCCCACCTTCCATCCCAGTTAAACTTGATCAGCAAGCTGTCCGTAAACATTTGACGCAAAAGTGCGTCAATATCCTGCGAAGTCCCTTTTATCGCATAGAGATGGGAAATCTTATACAAATGAAAAAATAAAACATTATATTGTTACGAATACTAGTTCTAGTGGGCTGTTACGTATCACTGGATTGTGCAATTTGAAAATGAAACAACTTTGTTTATTCGAACGCAGCCAATTAAAAACCAACAGTCACTTTATTATTCACAGTTTACACTTTACTGTTCGTACACTTAAGTATTTGCTTAATTACTCCGTGTGGCAACTTCACTTGTCAAAACTAGACTGACTCGCTGCGCCGCATCCGGCTGCCTTTTATACCTGTCAGGCCATCGCGCAGATCGTTCCCGCACATTCCGGAGTGGACTAAAAGTTTCCATCATTGCCAGGTTGGACTAAAAGTTATCATCGCGGCCGTCGTTGCCAGATTGGACTAAAATTTACTATCGCGGCCGTCGTTGCCAGATTGGATTATAGCACGGCACGTAGCGGCAGGGTTGCTTTGCACAACGACAGACTGTCTTATCGTTACACTGCCCACCACTTAGACTTGTTCGTCCCGAACAAGTGCCGAGGCTCCGCTGTGATGAGGCGCCAGGCGCTCCAAATGGACTACCTTCAGCTTAGCGCCTCTATTGCTGCAACGTTGAATCCTGTATACCGCGTCGTTAATCCTAGTCACGACTTCGTAAGGTCCTTCCCATGACGCTTGAAGTTTCGGAGACAAACCTTTCCTCCGCTGCGGGTTGTAGAGCATTACCAGATCGCCTCCTTGGAACCCTGCTAAGTTGGCCCGTAGATCATATCTGGCTTTTGCCTTATCGCTGACCAGTTTGGTGCGGCTCCTTATAAACTGGTGAATTTCCTCAAGTTCCGCCCGCTTTTGGACCGCGTAGTCCGTCTTAGCGCCTCCCGTCGTGCTGACTACCCCGAACTTCAAGTCAGCGGGTAACCGGAACTCTGTGCCAAACACTGCTCGGGCTGGAGTGAGTGATGTCGTGTCGTGCGGGGCTGACCTATGGTGGTACGAGTTTTCTTTATCCCCAGTAGCTCACACATTTCCTTGAATACCGCAGACTCGAAATTCCGGCATTGATCTGAGTGCAACTCCAACGGAACTCCGAACCTGGCTACCCAGTTGTTTACCAGCTTTTCCGAGATCGTAGTGGCCTCCTGGTTAGGAATAGGGTACACTTCGGGCCATTTGCTGAAATAATCCATTAGCACCAGCACATATTTGTTGCCTTGAGCGCTAGTTGGGAATGGGCCGGCGACGTCCATAGCAATCTGCTCGAAGGGCGCTCCCACGTTGTACTGCTGCATGCGGCCTCGAGATTTTCTTGTCGGCCCTTTCGCGGCTGAACATCGGTCGCAGCTCTTAATCCACTCGGCTACAGACTCCTGACATCCTACCCAGTAGAATCGTCTTTTTATTTTGGCGACGGTTTTGGTGATGCCTAGGTGCCCTCCACTGGAGTCGTTATGGTATGCCTCGATGACCTCGTTGATTCTGCATTTCGGCACTACCATTAGTGAGTTGCTGGTCCGAACATCCGCGCTCTCCCATTCGCGGTACAGGTATCCTTCCTTCAGCCGCAGACTTTTTGCCCAGTAAGCCTTAGCGATCGGGCTTTCACCGGCCATCTCCTGCCAGTCTGGACGTGCGCCTTGCTCCTTGCTTTCAACGATTTTTGCAAGATCCGCATCCTCACGCTGGTCTTTTCGTAGTCTCTCCGCGGACCACTCTTCCTCTGGCATAACGCTTACCAACCGGACGTCCACTATCTGTTCTTTGCTTTCGGCTCGCGAGCACGGTCTGCATTCGACTTTGCACGGACGGCGTGACAAGGCATCGGCATTTCCATGGCTACTGCCCTTGCGATGCTCCATCGTGTAGTCGTAGCTCTGCAGTCGCTCGATCCACCGCGCCAATTGCCCTTCAGGATCTTTAAAGTTCAGGAGCCATCTCAATGCCGCATGATCTGTGCGCAGGCGAAACCTTTGTCCATACAGATATTTGTGGAAGTGTTTTACGCAGTCCAATACCGCCAGCAGTTCTCTCCGTGTCACACAGTAGTTGCGTTCCGGTTTCGATAGAACCCTACTGTAGTACGCTATCACTTGTTCCTGGCCGTCTATTATCTGTGATAGCACACCGCCAATACTATTCCCGCTTGCATCTGTATCCAGCACAAACATCTCCCCAGGCACAGGGAAGGCCAGAATTGGAGCACTGCACAGTTTTTCCTTCAGACGTGCAAAAGCCTGTTCCTGCTCCTCGTTCCACTCGAAAGCTTGGCTCTTTTTCGTCAGTTTGTGCAAGCTGCTGGCTATGTTCGCGAATCCCGGAACAAATCGGCGGTAATATGTGCACAGGCCCAGGAAAGTGCGGAGTTCGTGTAGATTGCGTGGCCGGGGCCACTCCTTCACCGCCGTGATTTTGCCTTCATCCGTATGTACTCCGCGAGCGGAAACCGTATGACCCGGATACTTGACCTCCTTTTGGAACAGCGAGCACTTCTTTGGGTTGAGTTTAAGCCCGGCTCGAATACCTCCTTTAGCTTTCCCAGGTGGTCGTCGAAGTTTTTACCCATCACGATTATGTCGTCAAGGTACACCAGACACGTCCGCCAATGCAGCCCTTTTAGCACGCGTTCCATTAGCCGCTCGAAAGTTGCTGGTGCGTTGCAGAGTCCAAACGGCATGACGGTGAACTGCCACAAACCATCGCTAACACTGAAAGCCGTTTTCTCCTTGTCCTTGTCTGCAAGCTCGACCTGCCAATAGCCGCTGCGTAAGTCGAGCGTGGAGAACCACTGCGTGCCTGACAGTGTGTCCAGGGTGTCATCGATCCGAGGTAGTGGATAACTGTCCTTCTTGGTCACATCATTGAGCTTCCGATAATCCACACAAAACCGGGTACTGCCATCTTTTTTCTTGACTAGCACGACCGGCGAGCACCAGGGACCCGAAGAAGGCTCTATGACCTTGTCTTTCCGCATGTTCTCGATCAAAATTGTGACCTCCTCCCTCTTGGCCAGAGGAACTCGTCTTGGCGGTTGGCGAATCGGTTATGCACTTCCGGTGTCGATGTTGTGCTTCACTATAGCTGTTCTTCCGCCTGCTTCTGCCGTAAATATTGACCCATAGTGCTGCAGGAGTGACCACGCCTTCTGTTTCTGCTTGGCCGTCAACTCGCTGCTCCACTGGTTCTCCTGCGGTATGGCGGCCATGTTAAAACCGCTCTTCTTATTACCTCCAGGCGGGCTACTCTCGCAATTGACCACTGCTACAACTTCCTCACACTCGCCAATTACCTCATCTTTCCCGACATATCTGGGTGCATTCAGGGGGTTCAGTATTCTGACTGGTATTCTGCCATTTTTAGGTTCCACTAATGTACGTCCGATGATGATGTTGTCGTGTCCTTGTTTCGGTGCTTCTACTACCCACAGCCGACTCGTCCCATCGTCCTCGTCCACCTTTGCCCACACAATCGCCTCAGAATTCGCTGGTATCCTCCTGTGTTGACACGATACAACCTTCCTTACCGCCACGCTTCGCTCATAGCCGATGTGCAGCGGGAATTCAACGTTGGCATATCTCAGCACATGTTCCTTCAGGTCCAGCGTAAAACCGTGCCTAATCATAAAATCCACGCCGATAATCACGTCGTCCATTATATCCGCGACGATGAACTCATGTTCCAGGCTGCTGGTGCCGATAGCAATCGTTTTTGTAACTTTCCCTCTTACCGGCGCGCGCTCGCCAGTCGCAGTCCGCAGCTGTATGCCATGCAGCGGTTCCCAGTTCTTCAGCAGCTTCCTTTTTATGATCGAATATGACGCTCCAGTATCCAGTGTCAACACGAACAACTTTCCATCTATCCTTCCTTCAATTGTCAAGCTGCTGGGCTGTCGTTTCAGCTGTGAGACAAGGACGGTGGGGCGGCAGATTGTGGGGTAAGCTCACGCCCCTTTGGGCTGACCCGTTTTAGTTTAACGGCTCCTCGTCCTCAGCCCTGCGCTTGTTGGCTGAGCCTCGATTGTCAGTATTCCTTGCTTCAGGCGATTGCGATCGAGAACAGGAACGCCTCTTTCGTTGGCGGCAGTCTCGTGATATGTGGCCCTGCTTGCCACATACCCAGCAAACAACTTTAGAGGAGACCACCCGTGGCCTGTCCGGTGGCTCAGAGCTTATGGCCTGGATCGTAATGTCGTTGTCTGGCTGGATCTGGCGTATTCTTGCTGGTGCATACCGAGTGCTCCCAATCCATGTCGCCTCATATGTCATCGCGCTAGTCACCGTCTCCCTAAATGTCGGCTTGCCCATCATCAACGCACTGCGACGTGTTTCCGGATCATGAAGACCTTCAATAAACGCCTCAATCTTCATCCTTTCGAGATTCTCAGCGCCGAAGGACGGGTAGCACAGCTGCACGAGCCGCTCAATGTCTGCTGCATATGTCTGCAGCGCCTCGTTGGATCTTTGCCTGCGGTTCTTCAGCTCACAGTAGTACAGCGTTCTGTTGTGCTCGTCGCTGTATTTGGCTGCCAGCGCCCTTATGACGGTCTCGTACTCACTTCGTAAACATTCTGGAACTGATTTTATTACCTCAGCCGCAGCACCTTTAAGAGTCAGCGCCAATCTCCGACCTTTTCTTACATCGGTCCACTGATTTTCCAGAGCTGCCAGGTCGACTTGTAGCTTGAAGGTATCGAACGGCGTAGTCCCATCATAAGTAGGCACTTCTGCTCGGGTGGCAACACTTTCCGGAACCGGCGGCAACCATTCTCGCGGCTGTACCTCCCTAAGCCGCTCGTCCATTTTTCTGTTCATCGAAACTTCCAGACTATCAACTCGTTTGTTCAGGGAATCATCAAGATCGTCAGCACGTTTGTTCAGGGAATCATCTCGGTCGTCGACTCGTTTATACAAGTGCTCTACACGCGTCTCCAGTTGCTCGACTTTCCCATTAATCCTGTCTGAGATTTCCTCCACTTTCTGCTCCAAGCGCGCAGAATTTTCCTGAAGCTTGACTTCCATTCGCTCCGCCACTTGCGCCGATATTTCCTGGGTCGCCGTCTCCATTTGCGCTGCCATTTCTCGATTTGTAGTTTCCAGCTTCGATGCCATCTCCTGATTCGAAGTTTCCAGCTTCGCTGCCATCTCCTGATTCGAAGATTCCAGTTTCGCTGCCATTTCACAGTTGGAAGTCTCGAACATGCCTTTAAGTGCAACCATTAGCTGGCTCATGTCCAATGCTTGCAGTGGCGCAGCCGCTGCAGCCGTACTTTGCAGCGACGCAGCAGCAGCAGGCGATTCCTCCACCTTGGCCGACGCCTCTAGTTCTTGCACTCCGAACTCGTGCACAGTCTAATCGACGCCTCGTGCCTCACATGCTTCTCGCAAGCGCAACTGCAACTCCACCTTTCCGCCAGCCGTCGGCAAATTCCAGGCAGCCAGCTCCTTCTTCAGCTGGTCCACCTTCAGCAGCTCGAGTTTAACCATGTCCGTGCTTTTATAATTTTATTTTTTTGTTTACTTTCAATTTTCCACAATCTCACTTCAGACACCAAATGTTACGAATACTAGTTCTAGTGGGCTGTTACGTATCACTGGATTGTGCAATTTGAAAATGAAACAACTTTGTTTATTCGAACGCAGCCAATTAAAAACCAACAGTCACTTTATAATTCACAGTTTACACTTTACTGTTCGTACACTTAAGTATTTGCTTAATTACTCCGTGTGGCAACTTCACTTGTCAAAACTAGACTGACTCGCTGCGCCGCATCCGGCTGCCTTTTATACCTGTCAGGCCATCGCGCAGATCGTTCCCGCACATTCCGGAGTGGACTAAAAGTTTCCATCATTGCCAGGTTGGACTAAAAGTTATTATCGTGGCCGTCGTTGCCAGATTGGACTAAAAGTTACTATCGCGGCCGTCGTTGCCAGATTGGATTATAGCACGGCACGTAGCGGCAGGGCCGCCGTGGCTCAGTTGGTTAGTGCGCGGTCCAAGGAGTCGCATGCAGAGCGACGCAAGATCGAATACTGCATGTAGTAACACCTAAAAAAAATAACGGGAAACTCGTTTTCTCTTTCGGTGGCTGTCCTCTCAGCTGGAAATGGCAAACCTCTGAGAGTAAAAATTGTCTATGAAAAAGCTCCCAACCTGCCGTTCGGAACCGGCATAAAACTGTAGGTCCCTTCCACCCGCGTACAAAATTCACACGCACAACACGGGTGGTTGCGGGAAGCTAGGCCTTAGTCTCGCGTAAGCGGGCTGTCGTGCCAATCAATTAATTATTAAAATTATTACGTAGCGGCAGGGTTGCTTTGTACAACGACAGACTGTCTTATCGTTACAATATTATTGTTCTTAAAGATTATTCTTCCTATACTAAAATATTAATAATAACGCTAACATTAAACGACTTTTACAGGAGGACGAAAAAACAAACAAGGAGTGATTTAGTCGGTTTCGACCACCTTAGTAATACCTTTACAAATGTCTAATTGTGGCCACAATCCACAAGCTACTGCTACTTGTCAATACTTAAATTACCATAGCTTCAACAAAGTCCTTGTTTTAAGTTTTTCCTCAATGTCCATGTAACATCTAGAGTTGAAATTGGTAACGTATTCTCAATTTCCACAATTTTTTCATTTTGGGTTTTCCCCGTCATCATCGACACCGAAGTATGTACTTGCTTGAGGAGTACCTTCGATTCGCGCTGAACTTTGTTCTGCGCCATAACTTCTTCTTTGTTTAAAGTCTATGTATAAGATGTTATATTAGCTAAAAACTTATAAAAAAATAATGACTACTTTGAGTTTATATTTTCTACCAATGCCTTTTCAATTTGGACCATGCGTTCTTGCAAATTGCCAAGGATATTGACGATAGTTGTTAGTTGTTGGCGCACCTCTGAATAAGGAATGGTAAAGAGTATGTTAATGATGAAAAGGAATGGTAAAGAGTATGAACATATCGAGCCCTTTCCGCGATTTTATCGTATGAGCCATTTTTATCGAAATTTTTTTTTTACCGAAAATGATAGCACTATAAACTAGCCATCAGTCCCTAAAAGCTCACTTCTCTACGATGAACCGTTATGAAGTTAGAGAAAAAACAATTTTATCGTATGTCCACTTCACATTTTTCCTTCATTTTTTGTGCCCGCGACTAGCTATGCGATACGATAAAATTGCTCTAGTTACAAAAAGTAAATTTTTAACTTTATTGCAAAAGTGTAAAATTGAAAATATTTTAATAGTGAAAAGTGAATATTACATAATTGTTGAAGGTGAACAATGGCCTATTTGCAGGAAAAGGTGTTTTTCTTAATTCTTTGCAGTGTGACGTGCGTGTTATAAAAAATAGGTGTGCAGTTGTTCGTAGTTACGTATTGAGTAAATTGAGGTGCAGTAATTTGATGATAAATTAAAAAACTAATAATTAAGTTAATGCTTTGATAACAAAAAAAGTAAAGAAAAAAATAAATAAAAGTTCTAAAAAAAAATGTTCTGTTTCAGCGCCCAAACCGCAAGGCATTATCAACGCTGGTCCCTTATAGTGACAGCGATACAAGTTGTAATGAAGAACCAGAAATTTCTGTAGGAAAGCGGGGAAGGAGAAATAAGAATTTGCCAAAAAGAGTTGAAAATCAGGCGGACGGCGGAGTTGGCTCACGAATATTTAGATTTAGTTAGTTAGTTAGTTATTACATTTTATTGCAATTAAAATTATAATAAAACTAGCTGGGCCCCGCGGCTTCGCACGCAAGCACGCACCCGATACATATTTTGAACGCATGGTTGAACCCATTTTGATTTAAATAAAAACATATGTCTATTATCTTTGATGCCAAGTGGTTCTAAAAATTGTGAAGTCAAAGGGCCCTTTAAATCATGAGTTTTCACGTTTACTCTAAACAAAATCTTAACCCTTAGTTTACCACGGTAGATTTCGATTTTCAAAAATATGAAAAGCAAATTGTAATATTTCCCGATTTAAGTGCTTTTTGTCTAAGTTTGAAGTCAAAAGGACCAATAAATCGTGTTTCCATGCAAACTGTTAACCCATTGTTGACCCCGTTAGATTTTGATTTTCAAAAAAGTGAAAAACACGTGTCAAATTATTTCTCACTCAGAGTACTTTCACAAAGTTTGAAGTCAGTGGGCCCGTTAATTCATTTTTTTTTTTACAGTTTCGCCATACAAACTTTTAACCGGTCGTTGACCCCGTCCGATTTTAATATTTGGAAAAAATGAAAAACACGTATCGAGTTATTTTTCATTTAAAGTACTTTCACCAAGTTTGAAGTTAAAAGGCCAAAAAAATTGTTTCTTCATACATACTTTTAACCCGTCGTTGATCCAGTTAGATTTCGATTTTGAAAATAATGAGAAACGCGTGTATAATTTTTTTATTTCAAGTATTTTTATAATTTTTGAAGTCAATAGGCCTGTCGGTTCATGTTTTTTTCGAGTCTACCCTTAAACAAATCTTAACCCATTATTGGTCCAGTTAAATTTTGATTTTCGAAAAATTATAAAATACGTATCGAATTATTTTTTGTTTAGAGTATTTTCAGGAAGTTCGAAATCAATATGTCTCTTAAATCACTTTTCTTCATACAACACCTTCACACATGTTTTGCCTCTTTACACCCTGAATTTAAAAAAATCCCGTCTTAGCGGAGGTTCATTTTTCAAGATGTATCTACAGTTCAAATTTCATGTTCGTAGCTTCAGCGGTTTGGGCTGAGCGATGAGGAATCAATCAATCAATCAATCAGTCAGTCAATTAGGGCAAACAATCTATGTATATAAAAAGAGAGGCGGTACCACACCCTCTTGTCCAGTGCTCACAACTTTCTTCTAGTCGAATTGTGCTACTAAGTGGAAAGTTCGTACCAAGTTTCACTGATGTGTGTGTGTACTGCATAACTGTCTGAGCATAAAAAATTTGCCACGCCCCTTGTTCAACGCCCATAAAATATTATCGGTAGAATGACACTTCTATGGGACGATGGCATATTCAATCAATACTGTGCGGCTTACAATTCCGGAGCTATTCCATATAAAAGATTAATATACTGTCCATATAAAAGATCAATACTGTGCGGCTTACAATTCCGGAGCTATTCCATATAAAATATTAGAGTTGTATGGACGGAGCCACGCCCTCGTGTTAAATACCCGCTTCATTCCTCTGCCGAAAGATATGACTAAATGGTAAATTCGTACTAAGTTTCATTCATGTGCGACTAACAGTTCCAAAATTATGCGGATAGTTTGGGTCAAACAAATGTGCCACGCCCCTTGTCCAACGTCCATAAAATTTTAACAGTGGAATAACACATCTATGAGGCGACGCCTCACTAATTTTCAATGTTGTGCGACTTACAATGCCGCAGCTATTCCACTCAAAAGAATTGAATTGTATGGGCGGTGCCACACCCCTTTGTTCAATACCCACCTTATTCCCTCTGCCGAAAGATATGATTAACTGATAGGTTCATACCAAGTTTCATTGATGTACGACTTACAGTTCTGCTGCATTAAAAATGTGCCACGCCCCTTGTTCACCGCCCATAAAATTTTAACAGTAGAATGATAAATCTATAAAACGACGGTGCACCAAATTTCAATGCTGTGCGACTTACAATTCCGAAGCTATTCCACTTAAAAGATTTGAGTTGTATGGGCGGTGCCACACCCCCTTGTCCAATACCCACCCCATGCCCTCGGTCGAAGGACATGATTAAATAGAAAGTTTGTACCAAATTTAATTGATGTGTGACTTATAGTTCCAAAGTTATTGTCTAAAAATGTATTCTTGTGGTGCCACGCCCCTTTTCCCGACATTTCTTTTTTTATAAACCTTCACGTAAACATTTTGAACAAACCCGCCGAAGGAAGTATTCAAGTTGGTCCAGTCGTTTTCGAGTTGTAAGCGGCCGAACGAACCACGTTTCATTTTTATATATATAGATACAAAAGCGCTAGCTACCAGGGCTATCGGCTTTATTTAGATTTAAAATTTGATGGAATGATAAAAGATGTGCTAGTCAAAACATATGACGAATACAGTACAGTGGTCGTCCAGTATAACGAACTTTCCATTTAACGAATTATGGATTTAACGTACGGCCAAATTTTCTCCATTGCTGGTTCTATATTAAGAACAAAAGTGAAATTTGCTATTCGATATAACGAATATTTATGCTGTTTTTCACCCTTCCAATTATTTTTGTTTGAGCATTCACATTCTTTACAATAACAATGAATGTTTGGATTCGTCAAGTGAACGGTACCTCAATTGTTTTTGTTTTTGTTACGTTAAAACTTTCAAATTTACGTCAAGTTACCAATATTTTCAAATTCTGTTTGTATGCATTGCTGATCATTTTCACAGGATTTGTTTTGCCTTCGGTCGGCGTTTTTCTTTTAAAAATTAAAATTTCAATAACCAATCAAGAAAAATGTTCAGACAGAAAAGTTTACTTACGGTAAAGAAGCAGTCCGCATCGAAGACTTTTCACATTAGCCATTTTGTATTTTGAAAATATTGGAATAAAACATGATATTTTTTTACTTTCTGTCTGTCCTTTGCTCAAAATTGCTTTCGCTGTCCTTTGGGGTCAGGATGACCCCAATCAAACTGTTATATAATTTACTGACAAAACATGAAGAAATCTTACACATAAATCACAAAAGAAAAGAGGAAAGCCTCGAATAGTGTTTTTCTTGATTTTTTTATTGGGTTGTAAGCGCGATTAACACTAAATAACACAAGTACACGAGTACACAAAGCCGCTCAACCGTTTTTTTTTAATTCCGCCAGGGGTCAAATAGACCCAAGGGACAGGCAGAAGGTTTAAAACTCAATATGTGAGATTTATTTAAGAAGGATGGTTTAAAACAAAAAAAAATTTCGATCGATTCTAAATTTCGATAAGATTCTTTATATTGGACGTCCACTGTATTTAATTTTTTCTGAAATTTTTTTTATTTTTTATATAAAACTACACTATATCACTATGAGTTACACTATTTCAATCTGAAAGTAACATTATTTTGTATTTAATAGGTTAGGTTAGGTAGGGAAGGGTCCCAAGGGCAGCACTTCCACTCGGAGGCCAAAATGGCCCATTGTGAATCCCTTCATGGAAGATTCCGGAGCTAACCAGTGGCTCTCAGTTCGGAGCAAACCAATTCGACCTCTTGATGAAGGAGAGTAGATCCGATATTTCAACTACTGCTGCGCAGGCCAAGTCTACCAGGAACCTTGACCCCAAGGTACGGAGTCGGCGTTCCTGCAGAGCCGGGCAGTGGCACAGGTAGTGTTGGATCGTTTCCACTTCTTCCTCATCTCCACAGCTTCTGCAGACATCACTGGACGAGAGGCACCATTTGACCAGCATAGATCCAATGGCGCAGTGTCCAGTAATGACCCCAACAAGCTGCTTAATAGAGGTTCGACTCAGGGACAGTACAAATCGTGTTTTCCTCACGGAAAGGGAAGGCCATATTGCCCGGCAGGTACTGCAATCAGTTCTGCTCCGCCATGAGGACTCGATGTAAGTTTTGCTCAACCTGTCAATACGCAAATACAGGGCAGATATCGGAGGGAGCACAGAGTTATCCACTTCGGTGAGAGGCAGGGCTACCCCCTTTCTTGCCATCTCATCCGCTGCCTCGTTTCCTGCCACTCCAGAGTGGCCCGGAACCCAGCAGAGAGTGACTCGATGATGTCCGATGCCGCGAAGTGCAGTGCGACAACTCTGCACTACCTTTGATTTCACAGTCGCTGATTCCAGCGCTTTAAGGGCTGCCTGACTATCCACACAGATTGTGATATCCGTGGGTGATAATCCGCTGTCGCGGATTAATTCAGCAGCTTTCCAGATTGCATAAATCTCCGCCTGAAAGATGCTACAGAGGTCCGGGAGTCTGAAAGACCGTTGAGCCCCTAGTACATCTGAGTGGAGACCAGCTCCTGTACCTTCCTCCATCTTGGAACCATCTGTGAAGATGGTGATGGAGGCGTCTCTTGTCACACTTGTGAGTCCCCATTCTTCCCTTGAGGGAAAGGAGGTAAGTGCGCGCGACTCAAAATCCAGGTATGGAATCAGATAGTCCGTACAGGAATCTAATTGATGTTCCGTACCTGGCCTCGTAAATGACCTTAGGATCCCAGAGTGTCCATAAGCGTGCTCTTTCCACAAGTTGGCCTCTCTCAACCTGAGAGCGCCTTTAGCGGCACAGCACTTAATGAACTGCTCTATTGGGTGGAGATGTAGAATCATCTCTAGGCCTGCCTGGGGGGTGCTTTTGACGGTTCCTGCTATTCCCATAGCCGCCAGTCTCTGCACCTTCATCAGTTGCGTCGCCAAGGACCTGGTGTCCGTAGCCGGCCACCAGACAATGGCTCCGTAACATAAGATCGGCCGAATGATCGCTGTATACATCCAGTGGACAATGCTCGGCCGCAATCCCCACTTTTTCCCGAAGGCCTTCTGACAGACGTAGAAGGCATTCAGGCTCTTCTTCACCCGCTCTTCCACGTTGCGTCTCCAAGAAAGCTTGGAGTCGAGTGTGGTGCCAAGGTATTTCACCTCGGGTCAGAGGGTGATAGTGATGCCGCTGAGTTTCGGCAGCCTAAACTACGGTATTTTGTATCTCCGGGTGAACAGTACCATAACCGTCTTTGAGGGGTTAACTCCTAGACCGTTGTGCTCTGCCCACCTAGAGAGTTCTTCTAAGGCAGACTCCATGAGATCACTGATGGTGGAAAGAAATTTTCCAGGGATCAGGATAGTGACGTCGTCCGCATATGCTACTACTCGCAGCCTCCTGGATTCGAAGATCTCGAGGATGTTGTTTATCACAAGCAGCCACAGCAGAGGCGAAAGGACGCCCCCCTGAGGTGTGCCCCTTGTGGTTAACCTCCTCACCGAGCACGAGCCTAGGCTGGAGTGAACACTTCTGCTACTAAGCATATCGCTGGTCCACCTCACCACTTTAATAAATGAAAATACATTATACCAAGGACAACATTCTTTTTTTACTTAGAAACGAGTTTATCGTATGTGCCACTGCAATATTTGAATCGCTCATAATAGTGCCCGCACAAATTATCGTATGTCCAAAATAACACCGTTGCGCTTTGCTGAAGTTACTAAAATAACCTATTCCAAGTGTGTAATCCTAAATAAAGTGTGTATGCCAAAAATCATGCAGCTTTGTTGTGCCAATGCAGAGAAAACAAAAAAAAACGTCTCCTGTAAAATTTGGTTTTTGGCTCATACGATAAAAACGCGGGAAGGGCTCGATATGTACCATACTCAAAATGGACGTGTACTATTTGAATTCGTGTCAATTTAAACAAAGTTAAAGTTCTAAATCTTAGGTATCTTAAATCTTCTGGTTTTATTCTGACATACTTACCCTGTTCAAATGATGAGTTTGGTTGGGTTGGAGCAGCTGCTGATATGTTTCTTGGGGGGCTGGGGCGGGCTGTTTGGAATACATTAATAACACATAAATTCATGACAGTACATTCTTACTCCAATCAATCAGAACTTACCTGGCAATGCCAAAGTTTCATCCAAACGTTGTTTTTTCAGTGGGGTGGACGAAGATCGAGGTGAATTTGGAACAAAGCGTTTTCTGCTGATATTGAAAGGCGCTAAAAGATACGAAATAGAGTAAAACCATAGGAAAATTAATTATGCATACGTACTTGAAATGTTTGCTCCACTGGAGGACGATGCCGTGTCGTTACGTACATTACTTAGTCTAATTATCTTAGTGAGAAATGCAAAGAAGTTTATTGAGAAAATTCGTGAAAAAGGTGGTGCAGAAGGGGTATAAGGAGAAACTTATTATTTTCAGTGGGTATACTAAAGTATTTGTACTGAATATCTTTTTTAGAAACTTTCACCTGTTCGGCACTTAATATGCTTACTAATACTATTCCTAATCCTGATGAAGATTCTATCGGTTCTTCGAAATAATTTTCTATTTGTACGAATTTATGGCCAACAACTATTTCTTCTCCTAAATGCATTTCAGTAGATTTAATTTTTAAATGACCCATTTCCCTACTAAAACAAAACGAATCTTTTTCTTTCCCTGCATCTAGTTTAAATGACCCAAAGTTTTTCAAATTTAATGTAAAGTCCTGCCTTTCATGCAACCTCAAATATAATTGCTGTAGAATTTTATTAGGTTTATTTATTAACTTCTTTAGATACTGCATGAAATTTTCAAATTTGTATGCGGAGAAGTTATCTAATGGCCCGTATTGTTTAACACAATCAGTTAAATGAAGCAAATTATGTATATTAAAGCTTACTAAATGTTCGCCGTGGCTCAGTTGGTTAGTACGCGGTCCAGCGAGTCGCATGCAGAGCGACGCAAGATCGAATACTGCATGTAGTAACACCTAAAAAAAAATAACGGGAAACTCGTTTTCTCTTTCGGTGGCTGTCCTCTCAGCTGGAAATGGCAAACCTCTGAGAGTAAAAATTGCCTATGAAAAAGCTCCCAACCTGCCGTTCGGAACCGGCATAAAACTGTAGGTCCCTTCCACCCGCGTACAAAATTCACACGCACAACACGGGTGGTTGCGGGAAGCTAGGCCTTAGTCTCGCGTAAGCGGGCTGTCGTGCCAATCAATTATTATTATTAAATGTTCGCCATAAATATTAGAAAACAAAACTACAAACTCTTTTAGGATATTATTGGCGACTTCTGCTTCTACTCTATGTGACCTGTCGCAAGACAAAAGTCGAATGCCAGCATGAAGCAATAAAAAATGATAATAAAGGTCACTTGGAATGCAGTCTTTTAATATGAATATACCAGAGTATAGCAAAAATTGACCAAAATTCAGTTGCTTTCCAATTAGCTATTTCATTTAAATCACGCGAAATCCGTCCGAACTCAACTGGAACGTTATTTTCAAGAAGGCTTATTTTCTGATTCATTTTGGTAACATTGCCTTTTCTTATTAGCAAATTAATAAGTTTTTTAGTCACGCCTAAGTCGACCAGATGCATCACGTCCAATGGGAATTGTGAGACCATCCCAAATCTTGTAAGTTCCAATACTCCTTTACGCTCTTTGAAAGCAAAGCTGTGGTGAGATGGATCTTCTCTTCGTTCAAATGATGAATCTGTTCTTAAGACTTCAGCATCTGTCGAAAAGCAAACCCTTCTCTCCACATACTTGCCTACTTGGCAACATTTGGGACATCGATTTTTCCCATTGTGCGATTGCACACCCGTAACAAAAACGCGAGCTGGCTAATCGCATATAAATAAACGAATATTAAATTTTTTAATTTCTTCATTTAATCCTACTTTTAGACCGTTTTCTCTTAATGTTATAACTTCTTCGCACATTTCCCTGACAAAATCATTTATGTTATGCGGTTTTTCCATTCCAGAATAACACGCTATAACAAAAGGACTTTCCTTTGGAAACCCTACAATTGCTCCTAAAATTGGCCATAAAACCCTGTTTGAACTTTTAAATAATTTAAGGCCATCAATTCCTATATCAAGCGAAACTTCGCTCCGTTCATTTAAATAATTAAATGAACGTGAGCGAAAGAAAGATTGAATACCTAAATAGATGAATTCGCCATCATCCATTTCACTTATGTCCACTTTTCCTTTTTTTGTTCCTAGTAGAGTTTTCGCAGTCGCAGGAAAACCATCTACTCCTACTTTTCGTAAGGTTAGGTTAGGTTGCGGTGGCTGCCTCTATGAGAGACACACTCGGAGGCCTGAAACGCCCATTGTGATACCACATATTTCACCCGTTTTTGAACTGTGTATGCAACACTGTTTTTGCGAACATATGTTACAGCACACATTTCAAGCGGATGGGGAAAGGGGGGAGGGACCTACAGTTTAACGCCGAATCCGAACAGCGATTGGCAGTTTTTCGTTCACACTTGGAGGTTTTGCCATTGCCTGCCAAGAGCGCACTTGTGCGATTCTTGTAATTCTCATTTCCTTCATGTGGATAGCGATAGAAGTAGATGATTTGTTCACCAGCCCGAGCCAGGAATCGAACCTGGAGCCTTTGGTATGAGAAGCCAGCGCGCTACCCGCTTGACTATCGAGGCCGGCCACGAGGCCACTTTTCCTTTTTTTGTTCCTAGTAGAGTTTTAGCAGTCGCAGGAAAACCATCTACTCCTACTTTTCGTAAAGTTTGCAGCAAATCGGTTACTGCATTTTGACTAATTTTGTTTCTTATTACCCACTGTTTTAATTCCCAAGATTTCTTAACGCATTCATCGGACACGGACTCCATTGACTGGACGGACTCTACGGACGCTACAGAATCCCCGTCGCCCTCAAATTCACGATTTTCTCTATGTTGCAGTCTCCACGAGCAAAGATATCGAGATTCTTAAATTTTTTTATAGAAGCTTCGAACTCTCGCTTCTCCATGCTCACAAGGGCTGCAAAACTTCTTTTTTTCATTTTACACTTTCACTTTTTCGCACTGTCACTTTCACTTTTTTGTTTGAACTTATTATTATGTACTTATCTCTGTTTGTTAATGGTTTCCGTTCCTTCCTGTTCTCACTGCTTTTCGCTGCTTCCACGCTTTGTTTAGTCCTGCAAAATGCAATAAATTATTAATAATAAATAATTTTAGATAAAATTGAAAATTTCTTACCTTCTTCGCAATTTCCAGTTCACAACACAAATGGCGCGAACTTCAATGACATTTCGAACAGGTGTTTCTATTGCTATCACCTTCTAGCACACGTAGGTAGCAATTATGAAAGTTCAATGACTTTCTGAACAGGTGCGCTTTTCTATCACATGTAGGTAATATAGGGTGTTTTTTTAGAGGTTTGTTTTTCGAATAGAGATTGAGATCGAAACTGGCATTTTTTAGTCAAATCTGGCAACTCTAATGTCATTTATGTTCAGTTTGGTTTGCCATTTCATCATGAACAGGTTGACAAAAGAACAACGCTTGCAAATCGTGCAAATTTATTTCGAAAATAATGGTTCAGTTCGCGAAGTTTACCGCAAGCTCCGTCCATTTTATGGTCGACATCGTCCATCAGAGCAATTAATTCGGTTAACCATGGGTCGTTTTCGCACTACGTTTACTCTATGTGATAATACGCATCCGCAGAGACGTCGAACAGTGCGCACCGAAGAAACAATTGCCGCTGTAGAGCAAAATGTTGAAGAGGACCCGAATGAATCGATTCGCCACCGTGCACCGCAATTGGAGCTTTGTCCATCAACTTTAAAAATTGGACCTGTAGAATTGGCTTTATTCGAGCCAGCCGCGGCGGCCACATGCCCGAAATCATATTTAAACATTAATGGCATAAAATTATCCGTCCAATAAAGCCAAATTGATGGACATTAAAACGATTTTCTTGTGTTTTATTTCAATTCGAAGTTCTATACCTCTAAAAAAAACCCTATACATGTAGGTTGTAAAGGGTTTATTTCATTCTAGCTTTAGCAAAAGTAATATGAACAATCCAACTGACAACAGCTGAAAAGCATTTAACAACAAAATTTTGCTAAAATACATGCGCATGTATTAATAAATCTGAAAATTCCTATCAATGTGTTGGAGTTTTGGTCAGGCAGTTCTTGTAGGGTCTGGTGACACGTGCCATGCGTAACTACATCGCTATCTCATTCTTTCATACAGAAATTATTAAATCTTCCTTTTCTCGCTAACGAGCGAACATTGAACATACAATAAAATTAATTTTGGAATTTGAAAGAAATGCATATGTATTAGTTGCATTCAATTTTTGCATCAAGGTGTTGGTGTTTCGGTTAGGTCTGTCTGACAGGGTTATAACCATGATACAAATATAGAAGGTAGAACCGCTGTAATTTGTTTTGACACTAAACGTGTTTATTGACGTTTCTCGTATTTGTCAATAGCTTGGGTCGTGATGCCACTTCGTTGTAATACTAAATTAGGGCTATTTAAGGTTCTAAGGGTTTTTAGATCTTTTTTAAAATAAACACGAAATAGACATTTCACTGTGACTAGTACATTTTGTTTAGTAATATTATGAACTGTTAGACAATACAAAGGTAAATTATTATGTTATTATTTCTTTTTTTAATTTCTTATTAATATTCATTTTCTTTTGTGTTTTCAAATTGCTGTTTAAAAACCGTATCCTAAAACATGTTCGGCCTAAAAAGAAACGTTTCGCAACACGTTGCTCTAAAACCAGGAACAACCCACCAAGCAACATGTGAGAAATAGGCAACTATTGTCAGTGCCAACAAATTGGCGACTCACCGATTAATTGGCACGGCGACAAATTACAAAAACACTTTTTTTTCCAGTACTTTGAAATATCGAATTGAACTATGTTTTGTATTTCAGTGAGATTGATCGTAATTGAAAAATTGTTATTCATTCGTCAACGGTTGATTCAAGCCTAAAACATCAAACACCAAAACTATAAGGGCCGTTTTCTCATCTTCCCGTTTACTTTAAAGTTCACTTTAACGGGCTGATAAACGCATTTTCGTTTTCTCATCTGCCCGTTAAGCTATCCTCCCGATAAAATTTACCGGGAGGATTGAGTGCCTGTTAAACTTTAAAGTGAACTTTAAGTGGAAGTGGTGCCAAGTACATGCATATGTTTGTTTACAAACAAAAAACAGCTGATAATGAAATTACAATTTGAAATGAAATTTGAATTTGAGATCTTTCGGTATGGAAAAAAGGCGTGTTTCTTAAATTCATGCACTGGAAGGCGCTTTTGAAGGTACGGAGTCGCAAAATGCGGCAAATATAACATATAACAGCCAATTGGACTATTTCACTGCTTTGCACTGCTGACATGTCTAATCGCTGCTGGGCCGCCACCTGTGCGATACGTCTCGCTCTTCTGCGCTGCAAGATCCAGCTTGGACTTATGCTTCAAGCTGTCAAACTTGTCCCTCAACGATTTCCAACGTCGGGACACGCCCCATTTGGCAGTAAAAGCATTAACAAGATTTTGCCAAGCAAAATTTTTATTTTTTTCGTTCAAAAATAATTATAATTTTTCACAAACAGCTGATTGCGCCGCCAAGTGCTGCCCATCGTAGACCAGTGTTGCCAAAAAATCAGACTTGTTAAATTTATATTTATCGGGAAGATGAGAAAACGAAAATATTTACCGGGCACTTTAAAGTGACCTTTAGCTAAAGTTCACTTTAGCTACAGGTCACTTTAACGGGAAGATGAGAAAACGGCCCTAAGTATGATGAGTTCATTGCGGAAAATATACATACGGAACTAATACATATTCACATTTTGAGAATCTAAACTCAAAAACCTAAACAAAATACATTTCAATTTTGTTGACGTAAGAAAATGTTCAAGGGATTTTCTAACAACAGTACGGTAGCACATTTTCAAAGAAGAACGTCAAAAACAGGTTTAGTGTCAGATGTGCAACATGGCGGCTGAGAAGAAGCAACGGCTCTACCTTCTATTTTTGTATCATGGTTATAACTATACCCTACAAGGAGACTACCGGTCATATGACTAGTTATATAACCGGTATACATAACCAACATATCGCTTATATTTCTAGTCAGATTTGTTCTAGCAGTGTGAAAAATCTGACTAGTCCTTTTGTGTACGTGTGACTTGATTTTGTGTCCGTGTGATTTGATATCACCTTCTAACGCATGCACTCTGAAACCTTGGCAAACGTACAGCTGTCTCGCTTACTCACATGGACTCTCGCATGTACCATTCTAATAATAATAATAATAATTATTGATTGGCACGACAGCCCGCTTACGCGAGACTAAGGCCTAGCTTCCCGCAGCCACCCGTGTTGTGCGTGTGAATTTTTGTACGCGGGTGGAAGGGACCTACAGTTTTATGCCGGTTCCGAACGGCAGGTTGGGAGCATGGCACAATAAACAAGGTAGTGGCAGGAAGGAGCGAATTTTATTTTTTTCTCGTCAGAGTTCGGTAGGTTGTCAGAAATTTTTGTCTGTTTTGTTTACATTCGGCGAACAGCATTGCCAGTCAACTCTTTTTCTGTGGAATTTTAAGCATTTTTGCAATGACGAAAGAATATTATTTTTTCAACTTTTATGAATTAACGCAAAATCGGCGAACTATGGACTTAGCACTTTTGCCCCTAATTGTAAAACAACAGATTAAAACAGAGAAGCTACGTACTTTTGCTGTTAATTGATGTATTTTTACGTTTTCGAATAGACCAAGTGGTATATTCGATGCTGGCAATACTGTTGGCAAGAGAACCGTCCGTCCGATTTGACAATGAACCGAACAAAAACACTAACAAAATACACGTGAATTTTTTCGCTCCTTCCTGCCACTACCTTGTTTATTGTGCCATGGTTGGGAGCTTTTTCATAGGCAATTTTTACTCTCAGAGGTTTGCCATTTCCAGCTGAGAGGACAGCCACCGAAAGAGAAAACGAGTTTCCCGTTATTTTTTTTTAGGTGTTACTACAAGCAGTATTCGATCTTGCGTCGCTCTGCATGCGACTCGTTGGACCGCGCACTAACCAACTGAGCCACGGCGGCTGGCATGTACCATTCAGTTACGTCTAACCGACAAACCGGTCAGAGCTATCTGGTAGGCATAACGTACGAATCGGTATGTCTACCGTATAAACCAGTTACGCCTAACCGGTAAACCAGTTAGACCTATCTGATACTAATAAAAATTAAATTAATTGAAATGTTTTTATTTATTTAAAGTAAAACGTAAAAAACTACATTAAATAAAAATAAGCCAATAAATAAATACGTAGGACAGAGGGACAGACGTTTGCCGAAAGCCAAATTCCAACCGACGCTTGCCTCATTTGCCCTCACAGTTGAAATGTGCTGGTAACCTGTTGTCTTATCACCGCAATCAGATCGTCCTTCCTTCCGTACTTTGTCTAAATGAAATAATTTTAGATTTCTATTAGATTTAATTTTAATTTCACTCTTTTAATACTTATCTTTATTAGGATGCCCTTCGATTGTTGAACATCGCGACACAAATTTCAATTCAGCACTGACATTGTGAAATCAGGTGACGCACCACGTTTATATCGCCACCTCACTCTTTCATACAGAGAATATGGAAGGTATTAATGCGAATATATTCTTTCATTCCCACTTACTAGAAAAAATCCCAAAATGTGAAATGCAGATTTGTATGTGTTAGTGAGATTTGGGATATTTTTATGCATGTGTTAGTTTTTAGACAAATTTTGAACTTTTTTCTGGAGTTTCGGTTAGGCATTCCTTGTAGGGTAGTTACCCACGAATACACTGTAAAAAGGAGATGAATCTGTGATTTTCTTATTTTTTTGAACCATTTCTTCTGGCCAGACGACAAAGTCCATCCGTGGACTTACCCTTTCGATATTTTGTTGCCATATGGCTCATTGCTACTTTTTCGATGTCTGAACCCTCTGTGGTTTCAAGAATACATTTTTTGTTGGTCCTTAGAATAGTTGGAAGTTTTACGAAAAATACGGGCTTAAATGCAGAATACCACACCCTCTTAAAAAACATATTTTTGCCTTTTATCGGGAAGAGGGGTATTTTCGTAGTCAAACAAACTTAAAATTTTGCTGCGGAAACATTCACAGAGGGCGTGGTCCGCCCCCAAATTCCCAGTTATATATCCGAATTTCTCAAGAAATTATCAACAGATTTTAACGATATAGATGTCATATGAAAGGTTTTTTCTTCCCCTTTCGATTAATGTGCAACATTAGACATATAATATGTACCAAAAATGAGTTATACGCGAAAATTTGTTTTTTTTTTAACTAAAAAAAACAGCTTTTTTTCTCGAAAAAATACGTTATTAAGCTATTATAAGTTTGCTACCATACTATAGCCTGTGAAATTCCCTTTACAATGAAATATAAAAATGCACCGTTTTATGTTTCTAAGTATTTTTTTTAATTTTTGTAACTTGACTCTTGGTCTTTTCTTGGCAATAAGTTTTTCCCAGCTGGCCGGCCTTCGGCCGGGTGCTAAAAAAATAACCCTCATGGGAGTCACCACCACATCAGGCAGTAGTTAGGTGTGCACAGTATTTTTTTGTTCAAATCCATAGTTCCAAGCCATAGTTTTCTTGGCAATAAGTTTTTCCCAGGTGGACGGCCTTCGGCCGGGCGGTAAAAAAAAACCCTCATGGGAGTCACCACCACATCAGGCAACAGTTAGGGGTGCACAGTATTTTTTTGTTCAAATCCATAGTTCCAAGCCATAGTTTTCTTGGCAATTAGCTTTTCCCAGGTGGCCGGCCTTCGGCCGGGCGCTAAAAAAATAACCCTCATGGGAGTCACCACCACATCAGGCAACAGTCAGGTGTGCACAGTATTTTTTGTTCAAATCCATAGTTCCAAGCCATAGTTTTCTTGGCAATAAGTTTCCCCAGGTGGCCGGCCTTCGGCCGGGCGCTAAAAAAATAACCCTCATGGGAGTCACCACCACATCAGGCAACAGTCAGGTGTGCACAGTATTTTTTGTTCAAATCCATAGTTCCAAGCCATAGTTTTCTTGGCAATAAGTTTCCCCAGGTGGCCGGCCTTCGGCCGGACGCTAAAAAAATAACCCTCATGGGAGTCACCACCACATCAGGCAACAGTTAGGTGTGCACAGTATTTTTTTGTTTAAATCCATAGTTCCAAGCCATAGTTTTCTTGGCAATTAGCTTTTCCCAGGTGGCCGGCCTTCGGCCGGGCGCTAAAAAAATAACCCTCATGGAAGTCACCACCACATCAGGCAACAGTCAGGTGTGCACAGTATTTTTTGTTCAAATCCATAGTTCCAAGCCATAGTTTTCTTGGCAATAAGTTTCCCCAGGTGGCCGGCCTTCGGCCGGGCGCTAAAAAAATAACCCTCATGGGAGTCACCACCACATCAGGCAACAGTCAGGTGTGCACAGTATTTTTTGTTCAAATCCATAGTTCCAAGCCATAGTTTTCTTGGCAATAAGTTTTTCCCAGGTGGCCGGCCTTCGGCCGGGCGCTAAAAAAATAACCCTCATGGGAGTCACCACCACATCAGGCAACAGTCAGGTGTGCACAGTATTTTTGTTCAAATCCTTTCATAGCAGAAGATCGTTCTTAAGCAAAACCTTCATAAGCGCTTTTTCTATACGGTGCTTTTACCCCAACTTAAACTTTATTATTAAAGCAAAATTACAGTTTCTAAATGTTTTATATTTCGTTGTAAAGGAAATTTCACAGGCTATAATATGGTTACAAACTTATAATAGCTTAATAATGGATTTTTTCGAGAAAAAAATCCGTTTTTAAAAAAGTTTGGTAAAAAACCAATTTTCGCTTATAACTCATTATTAGTACAAATTACATATCTAATGTTATACATTAATCGAAAGAGGAAGAAAATACCTTTCATATGACACCTATATCGGTAGAATCGGTTGATTATTTATTGAGAAATTCGGATATATCACTGGGACTTTGGGGGCGGACCACGCCCTATGTGAATGTTTCCGTGGCAACATTTTAAGTTTGTTAGAATAAGAAAATGCCCCTCTTTCCGATAAAAGGAAAAAATAATTTTTTTAAGAGGGTGTGGTATTCTGCATTTAAGCCAAAACTTTAAATACCTTTTTTATTTGACGTCTTATTTCTCGTCTTTCTATTCGTTTCTTTCTGCATAAAAAGTTTTATGTTTAAGAAATTATTACAGCCACAACGACGTGGTTGCTCAAACACTCTAAAATACAGGGTCCGAGTATAAAAATTGAAAAATTCTTATAGAATGTTGCTAGTACAACCACATAGAAGCCTAAAACTTAAAATTTTAACTTTCCCCCAGTAAAAACCTGTAGCGAAAGGGTTAAGCATAAAATTCGAGCTGAGCGCACTTTGCAAGGGTTGTTATTTTTTTATTCCGGTATCGCTGCTCAGTCTCCAGAATCAACGAATTGGTTTTTGGACACCGTCAACTGCAACACGACGACTTCAATCGATCACGCTCGTGGTGCACGTAAACAAGAATCGGCCAGAAACGAAATAATTAGTGGGTGGAAATTCGTTAGTAGCATAGAAAATTTGTGACAATGACTAGTCACTGATTTGTGAATCGCCTGCGGGTAAGTATTTAACCAAAGAATGTAGTGGACCAGTGTGGCAATCGCCAAACTTAATGTACAAACCAAGGTGTATTTAATAAGGTGATAGCACTACTGCAAAAACAAAATTCCCATGTATTTTTTTAGTGCTTTTGGGCATGCTGCTAGTCAAAATCAAATCAAAAGGCAAGCAACACAAAAACAATTTTACCAATTTTTGACAATTAGCATGCCCATTCGCGAAAAGCCATAAGAAAATCAGAAGAAATCAAAAGAAAATCAGAATAAAAAAGTTTAAGGAGCTGTGTTGCCACCACTACCTTATTAAATGTGCCTTGGTACAAACAACAACGATGTGTTATTGGCAGCAACGGGTCGGGACGAAAACCCGAAATGGCATAACATCAGAGTTGCCGCTTTTCGTCTTTTCGGACCAAACTTGGTCAGATTTTTTTACTTTGGTCTGCTGGTCTGCTTAAACGAATTGCGTTCCGTTTTGTGATGCATTAGTACACAAAATTTATTTGAGAAAAAAAAATTTTATTTAAAAATGACTGTTAAGATAACGCGAATTTTCAATTTGCTCGGAACAAAATTGTTCAAGTGGCAGCACTGCATAACATGCAAACGATGGCGAAAATGAGCGTAAAAAGGGAGAGAGTAAAAAACATTTTGTTTTTGCTGGCTGTATGCTTTGTGACGAAATGTAATTGCATTTGTTTTTATTGTGGCTGTTTGATGTGTGTTGTTCTTGAAAATCTGCAGCTGTTGATATTTGTGAGCGAGAAATTGCAATAAGCCAAGCGGGTGGTTTTCAAGTAAATCTAACTTTGGGCAGTGGATACAATGCGTGCTCGCGTGTTGGCCTGCCGATCGGGTGCGAAATCCGCTGAAGACATCTGCGATATATGCTGAGACAGCAACGCTAGCCTACAGTTGGTTGGCGTTCCCGACAAGAAACCGAGGTAATTATGCACATAAACATGTCGTCCAACGGTTCGTGTGTCGCCCCATCTAACTGGTTGCGGTCTCTCTTTGTGGAGTAGCGTCGGCCAGACTCATAGGGAAGCAAGTGCAGAATAGCGTACCCTCGTGAAAGAAAAAGAGGAAAATTTGGCTGTATAGAGCTTGTTTTTGTAAATGTAACAAACTAAAAATTTTTCCTGGGAAACGCCTACAAAAGGCTTGGCACGGTGTCAAAGTTCAAAACTTTTATCAAAATAACTCATTCAATTTTCAATCGATTTATATGATATGGGTATCAAACGATACATACGATTCATACCTTTATTTTGATGTACCACATTATATACTTTATATGTACGAGTAAAAAATTATAAGCAAAAACTTTTGTTTTTATATAAAATTTACAAAACTCGAGTTTTTTCTCTAAAAAAACCAAAATAAAGATATAATAAATTTGTTACCATATATTCTCTACGGAATTCCCTTTACAATGAAATATAGAACATTTGAACTTTTTTTGTTTTTATATTTCAATTTATATTGAGTTAAAAGAATCTGCCTGCAAGGGGATTCTACGGTTTCCGTGGTGCCGCCATTCGATGATGTTCTTAGATAGATTGACCGAAAATAAATCGAAAATGATAAATAAAATTTTTTCGATATCTCGCTTCGTTTTCGAGATATCGAGGTTCAAAGTTTTTATATTTCCATATTGTGCACACCTGACTGTTGCCTGATGTGACTTCCATGAGGGTTATTTTTTTAGTGACCTGGGAAAAACTTATTGCCAAAAAACTATGCCTTGGAACTATGGATTTGAATAAAAGATACTGTGCAAACCTGACTTTTGCCTGATGTGGTGGTGACTCCCATGAGGGTTATTTTTCAAGCGCCCGGCCGAAGGCCGGCCACACAAAAGGTACTTGAATGCAGAAATTCTTTGCTTTGGCGCGATATTAATTAAAACACGCATTGAAGAAAAACAAAACTGTATGTTTTTATATTTCATTGAAAAGAGAATTCTACACGCTATAATGTAGTGTAAATTTTTTTGTATCTTAATAACGAGATTTTTCGAGAAAAAAATCGGGTTTTGTAAATTTTATAAAAAAAAATAATTTTTTGCTTATAATTTTTTATTCGTACATATAAAGTATATAATGTGGTACACCATTGAAAAAGACCTTTCGTTTGATACCCATATCATATAAATCGATTGAAAATTGACTGAGTTATTATGATAAAAGTTTTGAACTTTGACCCCGTGCCCCGCCTTTTGTAGGCATTTCCCATGAACAATTTTTAGTTTGTTAGACTCAGGAGCCAAACTTCTTTGTATAAGCGTACTTATTTATTTTTTTTCACGGGGGTACGCTATTTTGCACTTAAGCCCAAAATAATAACACAGTGCAATGCTTGACTACCCACACATCATCATCATTGGCATCATATATCGGTTGGTTATCGACGTACAGCTATTCCCAGTCGTCTTTCTATGTAGCTACCGCTACTCTTGTGGCTTTTTGATGCCACAAGCATGCAATTGAGATAGACAACGAAGCTCCCCAGTGGGTTGAAAGTCCCCGAGAATTTCAAAAAGGCATTGCTGAAACGCGACTTTGAAATCTGTTGACTTTTGCGAAATCGTTCTGACCATACATTTTACTGATTTTATTTTGGAATATCTTGTTCTCTAAAAAAGGGGTCGAAATCGCCGATTACTAGCTGAAAAGCGGGGATTCTACGGTTTCCGTGGCGCCGCCATTTGATGATGTTTTTAGATAGATTGACCGAAAATAAATCGAAAATGATGAATAAAATGTTTCGATATCTCGCTTCGTTTTCGAGATATCGAGGTTCAAAGTTAAATTCGCGACGAATATGAATTCAATGTATATAACTGTAGATTTACCGTTATATTCAATCTTGCGAACGATATCACAGAATTATGAAGGTTTTGCTTTTGTTTTTCCCAGGTGGCCGAAGGCCGGCTTATTGCCAAAAAAACTATGGCAATAACCTATGGCTTGGAACTATTGGATTTGGCTTGGATTTGAACAAAAAAATACTGTGCAAATTAGTGATTGGGCACTATGTGCCCGTTTTTAAAATCAAACTGCGAAGTTTTACTAGGGACTATGTCCCAATTTTGTAACTGTTTATTGAATTAAGCGCTATGCGCTCCTTTTCGTTACAGAGTACTTCAAAAACTAAAAACTAATTCCTTATTCTACCCTTCTTTTATATCTTTTCTTGGCTGTGTTTGGCACGTTGTTATTGTTGTTGTTGTTGATCTGGCTGCTGGCGCTGGTGCTGACACAGGTGCAAATTTGATTGTGGGAAACGGTTCGTTCTCACCGTAGCATGCGGTGTCATGATTACACCACGGTGGATGCTGCTGATGACATTGGCACAGGTGCAATTGGAAGTTGACGAATTGCACCGTGGGAAGAGGAGCTTTCTCAGTCGATCTGCCGAGCTGCTGAGTTGTCGTCTGCCAATCCCAAGAATTGAGTCGCGTCTGAATGTGGGAACTACGGTTTAGTCACGTAGCGTTTGTGGGATGTTGACACAGGTGCAAGTAGGAATTTGCCGAATTGTGGGATGTTGACACAGGTGCAAGTAGGAATTTGCCGAATTGTGGAATGGGGAGCTTTCCCAGGTGATCTGTTATGGTTATGCTACGGATTGGTCACGTAGCATTCCGGCGTTGTGGGAGTCATGTGCTAACTGCCCCCCCTGTAAGTCGAGACCGTCCGCGGTCGCCTTAATGATTTCGGCCATAACTTTCCTTTGATGGACTGCGTTGATTTTACGTTTGCCTGCTCTTAATTTTCTGTATACCAGGATAATGCAAAAGGTGATTAGAATGATTAACAGTACTGTTCCTCCTTGGATCGAGAGAGTTTGAATAATGCTGTGCAATTCTTTAACGTGGCCAACATTCCTTAAATGAATTTGATGTAAGTACGGTAGGCTTAGGATTTCTAGATGCTCCGTAAAGTTTACAAATTGAGTTGAAGGAGTTCCTGGCCGGAGTGTTGCCATCCTTTTCTCGTTCACAAAGATTGTGCCATTAATGTTGACTTCCTCCTCGAAAGTTATTAAAAAAGTGCCGCTTATTGTGACCGATGAATTCTTCTCCTCTTGAACTTTGACCGTGTTATCATTTATGATAATTAATCCGCTGTCGACTTTGTTTATTGGGTCAAGTTTGTTGAATGTTGTTTTACAATTTGCCTTATGGTTATTGAATAGTTGTTTGACGCATGTGGCCTCTGTTAGTGTTTTACAAAAATTGGCCGTAAGCGCTGTTGTGCAGTTTGTAACAGGAATTACTATATTGCCGCAGTCTGCAACAGTGTTGGTCTCCAAAAGTATGGTCTTTTCGCCGTGTGCCACAGGAAAAACCCTAACTAAACTACATAGTTTCTGTATCCTAGGAAACTTAATTATAAAGTGGATTAATTCCTTATTCTGCAAAATTTTTATTTTGGAGTTGCTTATAATATCGCTTATGCTAACATTTGAGGTGTGTTCAGTGACCAGTATTTTAGCAATTTCTTCTGTGTCGAGAATGACAGGGTTTACTACATTTAACTTGGCCAAAAGCGTTGAATAAATAACATTATCTAAATCTGTTATGATTGCCGCATTCCTGGCTGTTAGTAGCTCAAATAAATGTGCCCTATCTATTTCTGTTTCCTTTGTGTTCTTCAAAATTTTGTTTACTGTTTGAGTGAGTTGATTAATCTGTTGTTGTATTTGCGTATTTATAGTAGTAAAATTTTTTGTTTTTATTTTTTTTTTTTTTTTTTTTATTTTTACCTTAAGTTACTTTTATGAATCTTTCTATTATCTATTAAAACGGTTGATCCTAGATCCTTTTGTATCGTTTTTTCTAGAAAAACCTTAGAAAACTTATTACCTATTCTTTTATTAGTCCTAACATAGACTTTGTCCCCTGGATTAAATCTTTGTGTAACTTTACCCTTATTATGCCTTTCCAATTCGTTTTTCTGGGCTTTTATTAATCTTGCTATTATTTCAGTTTTAAGATCCCTGGGTATGGCGCATATTAACTCAATAGGCTTCCACCCGGTTACCGAATGAATGGATCTATTGTATTTTGAAGTGGCAAGAAGTATTAACTCCTCAGTATCGTTTATAGCTTGCTCCAGCTTAGTGCATCTAGCAATTTCAGTCAGAGTGCTATGGAATCTCTCTATCTGTCCATTTGTTGTGCTATGGAAAGGAGGTGTTGTGAAAATGTCCGCGCCAAAATGGTCTTTCAAAAGGGACTTAATTGTTTGAGAATTTAACGACTTTTCATTGTCAAAGGTTACATTTTTCGTGTTCTGAAAGCAATTGAGAATCTGAAGTAGAGCCTGCTTAACGTCCACAATGGCTCTTGATTTAATAGGAATAACAATGGCAAATTTTGAGAATTTGTCTATGCTAGTTAAAAAGTGATGTTTATCAGTGGAATAGATGTCCATATGTAGCATCTCTCCAGGACGAGTTGGTATCGGGGTTTTCCCTATTTCTGGGTTAGGTGGACGCCGCTGATATTTGGCCTCCTTGCAGATTTTACAATTTGACACAATTGCTTTTAATTTCCTTCGCATGTGTGGAAAGTAATAATCATTCATAACCTGTTTCATGTTTTCCCGGATAGAGCGATGTGCTCTGTTGTGTTCCATTGCTAATATTTCATCTTGATCATCATTGTTGAAAACATCAGCTACTTGTTTTGTTGTATGACGAAATTTTACTGATGGAAATTTTCCTATAATTTCGTTTTGAATTTTCCCTAAAATTGGTAAATCGCAAAGGATACCGTTAACGACGTCAGGATTTATGCATTCCCCAATTACTACTACAATGTCCTGTAATGTTTTAAATGTAATCCTATGTCTAATTTTTGACTTAAAAATAATTTTTGTTGCTTTTGATAAGGTGTTTCCTTCCTCTAGTATTATTTGATTTCGGAATGAATTCACTGGGGTTTCAACCGTTGGAATGATTTCCGACGAGGATTCCTCACTGTGCATCGTGACAGATGACGAATCTTCTTCATACTCCATGGTATGTATGTGTTGTCGAGATAATGCATCGGCAACAACGTTATCTTTCCCTGGTTTGTAAAAAAATTTGGGTGAAAATTCCTCGACAAATGCCCTCCAACGTTTAATCTTTGTGTTGGGATTTCTATCTGAGACCGCAAAGGTCAGAGGTTGATGGTCAGTGAAGATGTTTAATTGTCTGACTCCATATAAATAATTTCGGAGCTTTCGAAGTGCCCTTACAATTGCCAAAAGTTCCCTTTCATTGGTGGCATAGTTCTCTTCCGTGGATGATAACGTTCTTGATACCATTGTTATTGGTCTACCTCCCTGTGTTAATACTGCACCAATGGCGTGCGCTGATGCGTCGGTTGTTAGGTCAAAAGGTTTTGTGTGTTCAGGGTATAAAAGAAATACGTCTTCGGAGGACAAAATTCGCTTTACTTTTTCGAAGGCTAATAATGCGTCATTGTCTAAATCAATTTTAACATTTTTTGACGTATTGGCCCCTATTTGGCCATTCTCTCCCCTTAAATATTTTGTAAGTGGTTTCACTATAGCGGCGTAGTCCTTAATGAATCTTCTATAGTAGCCTGATAACCCTAAAAATGATCGAAGACCCCGAAGATTGGTAGGTAGCTTATAATTAATTATATCCTTAACTTTGTCAGGGCATGTTTTTATTCCTTCCTTAGATACTACAAATCCAAGAAACTCAACCTCTTCTTTAAAAAATTTGGATTTTTCTATTGAAACGCGCATATTTGCTTCGTAAAGCCTGGTTAAAATTCTTTCAATATCTTCATAGTGTTGTTCTTCACTATTTGAGAATATAATTACATCATCGATGTAAACGTGGCAGCATTTCCCTATTTCGTTCCTTAAGACGTCGTCAATTGTTCTCTGAAAAATTCCAGGAGCATTCTTTAAACCAAATGGAAGTCTACAAAATTCATATTTCCCATTATTCACGGAGAATGCTGTCTTTTCTCTATCTTTTTCGGCTAATTTGATCTGGTGGAACCCAGATTTCAAATCAAGAGTTGTAAAGAGTGTCGATTTCCCCATATTTGCTAATATAACAGACGTGTCAGGGATTGGATATTTATCAGGAACTGTCTTATCGTTTAATTTTCGAAAATCAATTACCATACGCATCTTTTTTTGGCCATTTTCATCTAATCCTTTCTTGTCGACAACCCATATGGGATTGTTGTATGGTGACCGAGACTGGCGAATGATACCATCTCGCAACAAGTTAGAAATTTCTTTATTTACAAATTCTGAAGCTGCTATTGGGTAAGGGTATGCTCTAGAATAAACTGGTTCATTATCTGTAGTTCTTATTGTAGCAACTACATTTGTATTGAATGGTAATGCTTCGTTCGGACTTGCGAAAACCTTAGAGTGTCTTTTTAGAATGTCTGTAATGCGTTCATCCTTACTTGACTCATTAGAATTGTTTTCATGTGGCATCACATTATTTATGTTTTTACAGTCATAATATTTTAAATGCTCTTTACCGCCATTATAGTGTAAAATTCCGGTCTTTAAGTCCAAGTTCGCACCGATTTCTTTCAAAAAATCGAAGCCGATAATGCCATCAAATGTCTTTAAGCCGGAAAGAAGAAAGAAGGTTGAATTTTTCCCGAAAATATTCACTAAACATTTTTCCTTTATTTCAGTGGTTGCATGGATGGATTGAACCTTAAATGGTTTTATAATTTCTTTTATCCCTTTTAGGTTTTCATTGTATTTTATATAATTTTTTTCTGCTCCTGTATCGATTAGTAACTTAATTGGTCGTCCTGCCAACTCCCTGCTTACGTATGGCAGGAGCGACTTTCGTCTAAAAAATTAATTTCCTCAGATATTTCGCTCTGGGTTTCATCAATGGAATAGCTTTCTTCCTCGTCCTCGTGATCCAAATGATTCACTCTTTGAATTTTGGGGAGCGGTTGTCTATCGCTCTCGCGTTCCCTTTTAGCTGGTCTCTCTTGTGCGAACTGTTGGTTATTCTGATTAGAGTTCTGCGTTATCTGGTGGGTCCTAAAAGAATCCTGCGTGGTTCTCCAATTTGGATTAAAATTTGTTCTTTGTCTGAAATTCGATGTGGAAGGATCAACCTCCATTGGAATCGGCGTGTTTCGAGGTTGTCCGTTGGTCGGCTTATAATGAGGCGATTGAGGTGGTTGTCCGTTGGTCGGCCTATAATGAGGCGAGTGGTGTGGTGTAAAGGATTTGTTTCCTCCACTTTGATTATTAAAAGAATTCGTAAAGGAATATCGAGCCTGATTCGCCTCCAATTCCTGAGCTAGTGCTAAAGCACTAGGCATGTCATTTGGTTGTGACGAAAATAAGATATCGCACATTGGTTTGCGTAATCGTGAAATAAACACCCTTAAGGCGTCCCCCCTGTATTTCTGGCTAAGTGAATTTATTAAATCGCTGTTACCCTCATGCAGCATAATAGTCTTGTTTATTATGAGCGTTAATTTTTTCTCCACTTCATCATAAAATTGAACAATAGGCAATTTTCCCTGACGCAAGGTTGACATTTCTTGTTCTATCAGATAAATTGGCCTTTTATCTGCGTAAGTAAAATCTAGACGCGCAATTATAGCTTTAAAATTTAAAACCGTGTTGAATGATGATAATACTTGATCGGCTGAACCAATAATCTTATTTCTCATTATCGCTACCGCTTGGTAATGCTTTGAGCTACCTTCATATCCCTCGAAAAGCTTGTAAGCGGCAAATGCAGCTTGTCGCCACGAAACGTACCGAACCTGCTCACCGCTAAACTCGGGTAATGATTTTATCAAATCAAGTGATTCATTACATTCCCTTCCTGGACGAATTTCCACTGGTTTGTACTCCTCTACTGGAGTTGGAGTTTCCAGGGCCCTAAGTCTTTCGGTTAAGTCCCTTACTATCCCTTCAAAGGATAGCTTTGTTCTCTCTGTCGCCGAGAGGACAGCTGTGTTTAGTATTGCCCTCAGCTGTTCCTCATTCATGTTTGCAGATACTAATTAAAGTTATTTATTTAAGATTATTATGTAATGTGTTATGCGAGTTTATTTATAAACCCCCTTTTTCCTTTACGACCTTAAAAATCACTAGCAAATTTCCTTATCATTAAGATCGTTTCGTACTCTATAAGGTCCCTATCATAAATATCCTCCCTTGTGGGTTCGCCACGGTCTGCTATTCCGAGTGTCTCCCAAATCTTTTTGATTGTTTTTAACTGCTGCTCTTCACTACTGTCGTCGTTGATTCGTTCGTCTTTTAGTACGTTCTTCTTATATTCTCGCCTTTTTAGCCGGCTAGGCATTCTACGCACACAAAAAATTTTCTAACAGCAGAATTTACACAGTGTTTGCCTGTACTGTTCACTGACCACGACACCACGGACACAAATTTTCATAATTACCATGTATTTATTCTATACTTATTACTACTTACAACTGTTTCATTCTTTTTTATTTGTTTTTTTTTTATACACTAATTTCCTGCTGGTGTGTTGTCCTAGTGGCTGCAATTGGTGTGCGTTGTTTTGCTGCGTTTCCTTATTGTAATCCGGTATGTGTTTGTCTCTATGTTGTGCTGGATGCTTATGTTGCTGTGGTTGTGTCACTACCCACAGTTGTTCTGCTTCTTGGCGAAGGTTTATAAATTTCTTCCTTTCTAGTTCTTTTGAATACAGTTTTTTTATTTTTATAAATCAAGTTTTTTCTTCACTATGATTTCTTTGTTGCAACCTTTCCTTGCACTTTTAAAGTTTTTCACGGTTTATTCCACTTTATATTTTCCGTATTTTGCTGAATCAAGTGTTTTCTGCACTATGATTTCTTTGCAGTAACCTTTCCTTGCACTTTTAAAGTTTTTCACAGTTTATTCCACTTTATATTTTCCGTGAGTCCGGGAGCACGATCACTTAACAAGGATCGCGAACTAGTCGTTGGGCGCCAATTAGTGATTGGGCACTATGTGCCCGTTTTTAAAATCAAACTGCGAAGTTTTACTAGGGACTATGTCCCAATTTTGTAACTGTTTATTGAATTAAGCGCTATGCGCTCCTTTTCGTTACAGAGTACTTCAAAAACTAAAAACTAATTCCTTATTCTACCCTTCTTTTATATCTTTTCTTGGCTGTGTTTGGCACGTTGTTATTGTTGTTGTTGTTGATCTGGCTGCTGGCGCTGGTGCTGACACAGGTGCAAATTTGATTGTGGGAAACGGTTCGTTCTCACCGTAGCATGCGGTGTCATGATTACACCACGGTGGATGCTGCTGATGACATTGGCACAGGTGCAATTGGAAGTTGACGAATTGCACCGTGGGAAGAGGAGCTTTCTCAGTCGATCTGCCGAGCTGCTGAGTTGTCGTCTGCCAATCCCAAGAATTGAGTCGCGTCTGAATGTGGGAACTACGGTTTAGTCACGTAGCGTTTGTGGGATGTTGACACAGGTGCAAGTAGGAATTTGCCGAATTGTGGGATGTTGACACAGGTGCAAGTAGGAATTTGCCGAATTGTGGAATGGGGAGCTTTCCCAGGTGATCTGTTATGGTTATGCTACGGATTGGTCACGTAGCATTCCGGCGTTGTGGGAGTCATGTGCTAACTTGCACACCTGACTGTTGCCTGATGTGGTGGTGACTCCCATGAGGGTTATTTTTTTAGCGCCCGGCCGAAGGCCGGCCCCTCGGGAAAAACTTATTGCCAAGAAAACTATGGCTTTCGGGAAAACTGTATGCACCTCTGGGATTGGGAAAAAAAGCGCTGATCTGGTTAGATTGCATATAACGGTAAATCTACAGTTATATACATTAAATTCATATTCGTTGCGAATTTAACTTTGAACGGCGATATCTCGAAAACGAAGCGAGATATCGAACAATTTTATTCCTCATTTTTTACTTATTTTCGGTCAATCTATCTAAAATCTATCTATCATCAAATGGCGGCGCCACGGAAACCGTAGAAGCGCATGAAAAGCTATAGGCTTTTCATCCTTGTTGAACTGAGCAGCTTCAGCTCGCCCCATTTAACTCGTCTTGCCGTCATCACAGCCATTTGTGAAGTTTTTATGCGATTTTTCGTTTTAATCCTTTTCTCGTATGTGCACAATATGAGTTATTGCGATCGAAGTCGTTGTGCTCTCATTATTTTTATAGAGACAAAGCATTTTCCTAGACGTCGCCGATCGCATGCGTTTGATCTTTGTATATCTAGCATGTGGTGGGCCTTGCGGTGCTACTCATTGGCTAGCGTAAAATGCGATAATAAAAGCATTGAGGTAGTGTTAATTGTGTCGTTTATTGCTTTTTCAGTTAAACGTATAAATAAGATGCTACGGCTCGTTGCCATGCGCGAGAAAATGCCTTAGTTGCCGAAAGTGACTTTTACTTTTCCCCTATCGAAAAAACCTCATTCGGCTGCAACATATCAGTATACCAAAGTGCATGGATGCCAAAAGCCCAGCGCGACGTATCTTCGTCACAGTTACAGCAAAATTTGCCACACAAAAGCAGCAAGACGATTTTTTTTTTTTAATCCAAACTATGAGTGGGTTTTTTTATTATTACACATACACATGGAAATCATCAAAAACCAAAACCCCATCAGTACGGAACTAACGTCCACTAGTTCACCCAGTACTAACGTTAGGTTTTTAGGTTTAAGCACTAGACTCAATTGTCTGTTAACACGTTGGGCCCGGCGCACAGTGTTTCGACTCCATACAAAATTGGGACAAAAATAGAAGGAGTGCTCTAAATTCGCTGAAAATTTGCAATCTGAATTATTTGGGGCTACTGACTTAAAAAATGATGTTTGTTTTCCAAAAAAATATATAGCTTGTAAGAGTAACGTTTATTTTTAAGAATATGAAGGGTTACAAAGTTATGTGGGTTGCCACGAAGGTTAAAACAGTTTTGTTGTTTCTGAAATGGGATAAATATAAATTAATCTTTGGACTGGCCGCAGCTACTCCAAATTATTATCGTGACGTCGGCAGCACTGGGGAAAGGAAACGGCCCCTTTTCGGTGACCACGAATCCGTGCAGTCCCGTGCTGCCGATGTAGGAGCGCTCTGGAACGGTCCCTCTTCGGTGACCACGAACCATGCATACTCCCGTGCAAGTCACGATATTACAAAAATGGCTGGCCGTTTTTGGTCGGCTATGCCTGATCTCTTACCTCAACTACCGTCGAGGAAGCGATACCAAACTGGCGGTGCATCTCCCTTTTACCCACTTTCGAACTTAAACATAGTGAGAATTACCATATCCATACTGTATGTAAATGAAAAAGAATGTCCGTCCCTGGACTTATGCTATGCTTTCGTAGTACGTATTGGTAATGTCTCCCCCTAGAGTTATGCTATGGTAAATTGTTAATGAGTTCCTTGCTACAGTTGCTACAGTCTCCCCCTTTGGCGTGTGGGACCCGCCCCGGGCACACGCCAATACTCTAGGATTACCTGGGTCGTCCACGCTTTCTTAACGGGTACATTGGAGCTGCTGCGACTTCGTCATTAGTACCCTTGTAGATGGCTAACGCTGACGCATGGTAGGTCCCCAATGGCATGTTGGGATTCTCTCGAGCTGCTACTTCAAATGCGGTAGATCCGATTTTCCTAACGATGATGTATGGTCCATCCCTCTTTGGCACAAATTTTGCTGTCATCCCTTTCGCTGCTTGGCTTAGAATGTGCGTCGTTACCATAACCTCCGTACCCACATCAAGATCCGGTTGAGGCCGTCTATGTTGGTCTTGTTGAATTTTGTTGCGGTCTTGAGTTTTATGCTCAATCTCTCGTGCATTCTTGAAGACATTCATCAGGTTACGCAGATAAGGGGTGATTTGCGGTATGAAGTTGTCTTTCGTATCTATGGCTCTAGGATCATGTTGTACGTCATCTAACGTACGGAGTTCCCTTCCGTATGTAAGGAAAGCTGCGCTATAGCCTGTGCTTTGGCATTTCGCGGTGTTCATTGCAAAGCGGATAGTTGGTAGGTTCACGACCCATGTGTCGTGGTGGGTGTGGACGAGTATTGCTAGTTGTGCTTTCAAATCTCGGTTTTTTCGCTCAACCGGGTTGTAAACAGGGGTGAGTCGTTGCTGGATACCTAGGTAATGTGCTACTTGTTGCATTATGGCTGACACGAATTGTACTCCGTTGTCGGACTTCAAGCTGCGCAGTATTCCATATGGTTTCATGTTTGATGCTTTAAAACGTTGACATTCTATGCAGGATTTCACGTACTTTGTGATTTCTGCTCGCATACCAGGCCAGAAATATCGCGACGTTATCCTGGCTATGGTTCTTTCTGCACCGTAATGGCCTGCTGTGCTGTCATCATGATATAATCTCAAGATTTCTGGGCGTGCTTTTACCGGCACTACGTATTGGGCATCTTCCAAATCGTCATTACTATGACAATATAATACTCCGTCGTTGAGAATGTCGCAGGTGCGTTTCGTAATCCAAACGGCATTCTTTATTTGGTGGTAACCACTTTGCAGGTCTAAAGTCGTCATATACTGCGTGCTCTTTGCAGCTTGTAAAAGGTCATCCATCCTTGGCAACGGGTATCTGTCTGGCTCGGTGATACTGTTTAGTTTCCTGTAATCGACGCAGACGCGTACGCCACCATTCGGCTTGGGTACCATCACGACAGGCGCTGACCAGGGTGACTCACATTCCTCCAGAATACCGAGATTCAGCATTTTGTCGATTTCGTTTTTCAGCTCACGAGCCTTTGGAAGAGACAGGCGATATGGTAGAGAAGCTATCGGGGCATGATCCCCTGTGTTGATGCGATGCTCAGCGTATGGTGTTGGTTCCGTGATTTCGCCAAAGACGTTTGCATGCTGGCAAAGGAGCTGATCTAGCGTCGACAGCTCGTCATTATTCAGCTTCGTTCCGTCAGTGCTTTTAATGTGTCGCACCTCCATCATGTACAGCTTCGTAAAAACCACCTCGTTGTAGTTCTTCATTGAGATGTTTCTACCATCAAAGACGCCACTAAAAAGTTCCGGTCCGGCTTTCCGATCAGGAGTAGTATCGTCCTTTCGCAGCGCGTCCCTGAATATCGCCTGTATGGCATGTGGAGAGTAGTCGTTCTCCCGCAGCTCCGGCCCGTAGTTCTCGAATTCGGAGAGGTACACTTCCTGTCGATAATGTTTTGGCTCATGGTTAAGGTTGTGGAACGGTCTTCTCTTTTGGACATTGGCCACCTGAATGCTCTCAACTACATTGAGTTTAAGTGGCAGCGCTTCTGCAAAGTCGAAATGGGTCTGTGGGCAGTTTTCGAAATACCAATATTTTTGCCCCATATTCATAACTATCCCGACTTGCTCCATAAAGTCTGCACCCAGCAACGTGCGATTGTGAGTGGCATCGGAAAGTATCATGAACTTTATGTTCAGACACCTACCGCCGATTACTATTTTGCAAGTGGTTGTCAGGCATTCTTGCAATGTCGTGCTGCCGTCCGCCAGCGAAATGTCACACTTAATTTTCCGATATTTGCAGCCATGAAAATCCATTATCCGCTTCAGGTTAGAACTGGCAACGCTAGTGCGGGCGCCTGTGTCGAAGTACGCCTGGCCCGGTACGCCAAAAAGCTGAACATTCGCAAGTGGTATGTTGCTGCCAATTGAGTTTGATGTGAGCGCATTAAAACTCACCGCGCCTCCATCAGGCTTAGCTTTTTCACTGCATGTAGGGCAATTTGAGCGGATATATCCCGGCGCATTGCAGCCGTAACAAGCCAGTTTTGGCCTAGCTTGCGTTGCTTGGGCAACCACCGTAGCCGCTGCTGCCGCGTTTTTGTCTGCCTCCTCTTTTCTTATTTTAAGATAGCAGTTTCCTTCGTCGTGACCTTTCTTCTTGCAATATGCGCATCGTGGTGGCGCACTGGTCGATTCTTGTTTAGCAGTAACACTGCGCTCACCGAGAGCATACTCTGCTTCTCGGGCATCCCGCAGCAGGTCGTTAAAGGTGCTGATATTATGCCGTGCTATCCAATGATAACATGATGCGAAAATGAGAGGATTGACGAAATTTTGTCGTTTTTTTTGGTCACACGAACACAATCCGTGTGAGCTGAAAAGAAAATCGTCAACCCTGCCAGCTTTCTCTCTTTGTGGAACAATTCGTATTGTAGCAAGCAGCTGACTTGCAAATTTGTTCCTAACGCGGGGTTGCAATTTTTATGTACTTGTAAAAAAGTATGTTCGCAGTCTTATTGTACGAAGCAGTGTAAAATAAGGAAAAAATATATGAAATGATCAAAATTATTTAATTTAAATGAAAATGTTAGGGAAAAGTTGTAATATGCAGAGATATAAAGATGTAAAAAAGAAATCCTTATTTCTTTGTGCATATGTAAAAACTAATAATAACTAATTTGCATTTTCCGAACCACCACTGAGGCAATACGGCGCGTTACCCATTTTTTTTTAACGATTTTGTAACATTTTAACAATTTTTTTAACAATGATTTCAGAGAGGAACAAATAAAAAAAATGTATTTAATGCGTTTGTTTCCCAATTCGCAAAAAACACGGACTAAACGGACCACAAAAACCAGAAGTAGCTGAAACTTATAAATGTCGGACAGTAAACAATTTATGTTTATAAGTATAGTCTGCTACTTCGCGATTATAAAATCGTATCAGAAAACATATGTATATATATGCATATATCTATATTATATTATAATTGCGACAGCCATATTTCACCCGTATAAAAGGGATAGCAAAATATGGCTGTCGCAATTATCGCAAAAACTCCTCTGGAGCTTTCATCAAATTCACATTTCATTCAAATTTCACGAATAAAATTCAATAAAAGCTGAATAAAAAATGTGTTAAACACGTATTAAAATACTTTTGACTGGTTTTCGGGAAATATTGTAATTTTTTAATCATTTTTCTTCCAAAAGATTACAAAGTTACAAAGAAATAACAATTGATTTTTCGATGCTTAAAAAATTGAAAGTAAACGCAACCCTCGCCATGGCCCTTGTATGGGAAATCAACAGTACGTTCCTGTGCATACCCCGGGTCTGATGTTTGGCAAAATCAACCCTAAGGTCTGATGTTATCGGTGTATTAGTGCGGATTTTGAGTATGTATTGTGGTCGAGCGCTCTCAGTTTCGCATCATGTTATCATTGGTGCTATCTTGTCGCGCACTTGAAGATGCAACATTCCAAAGAGTATGTCAATTTGTTCGCGCTCCGCAGGTGCATTCGGCAACTGTGCAAAGAGCGCCCTCCTCTTCAGGATGAATGTATCTGTCGCCTCGTTTTTCTGTTGCTTCGTTTCGCAAATTTGTGCGTAGATTCGCCATGCCGGCCTTGGTGGCGCGAATGCTTCTCGCAACATCTTCACGACAGCACCAAAGGTATCAGCACTTGACTTTACCCCTCTCCACCATTCGGAGGCATCACCCTCCAGCAACATCGGCATTCCGTTCACCGCGTCAACGTCGCTGATATTTTCCACTAGCTTGAATGTTGATACCGCTGCAATGAACTCTTCTACCTTCGCCGAACTCCTTTCGCCATTGAACCGCGCCGTGCAGCTACTGAACGAGCCAACTCTCGAGTTCGCTGCCGAAACCGCTTGCATCAATTGTTGAAATTGTTCTGCTGACAAAGTTGCCATGTTGCTCTGCCGCTCGCTTCTTCTAACCGATGTCATGCAAAATTGTCGCTTCGTGGCCACTAAGTTGGGCGCCAGTTGTAAGAGTAACGTTTATTTTTAAGAATATGAAGGGTTACAAAGTTATGTGGGTTGCCACGAAGGTTAAAACAGTTTTGTTGTTTCTGAAATGGGATAAATATAAATTAATCTTTGGACTGGCCGCAGCTACTCCAAATTATTATCGTGACGTCGGCAGCACTGGGGAAAGGAAACGGCCCCTTTTCGGTGACCACGAATCCGTGCAGTCCCGTGCTGCCGATGTAGGAGCGCTCTGGAACGGTCCCTCTTCGGTGACCACGAACCATGCATACTCCCGTGCAAGTCACGATATTACAAAAATGGCTGGCCGTTTTTGGTCGGCTATGCCTGATCTCTTACCTCAACTACCGTCGAGGAAGCGATACCAAACTGGCGGTGCATCTCCCTTTTACCCACTTTCGAACTTAAACATAGTGAGAATTACCATATCCATACTGTATGTAAATGAAAAAGAATGTCCGTCCCTGGACTTATGCTATGCTTTCGTAGTACGTATTGGTAATGTCTCCCCCTAGAGTTATGCTATGGTAAATTGTTAATGAGTTCCTTGCTACAGTTGCTACAAGCTTTAAAAAAAATCGAATATATATAACCAAGTTTCCTATCACCACCGAGCCCAAACCGCTGGAGCTATAATGATGAAATTTGGTCAATAGTTGTATTTTAAAAAGTCAACCTTTACAAAGGAACGATTTTAAAAAATTTGACCTTGAAAGGCCGCAAACGGGGTGGTGAAGATTATATAGACGGACATTGTGTTTTGGTCGGATTGTTTTAAAATTTTGAATATATATACTCAAACAAAAATAACTAAATACGTATTTCAGCGTTTTTCAAAATTCGACCTTCAAAGGGTGGAAAGAGGGTGATGAAGTTGCTTGAAAGAAACCATTTTTGGTTTTATTTTCTAGAGCTTCACATAGAGATGACACAGCTATGAAGATGCAACGCTATGATAAAATGTCGAGGATGAAAGAAAATAACTGCCATTTTTCAAACCGCTCAGTTTATTCAGTTTCACTATCATCAAATATGATGTTTTTAATCCCACACAAACAGTTCAATTGAAATAAAACTATTATACAAATAGTTTTCTCCCATAGTTTTCTTCTTTATTGTAAACAATTGTAAATAATGCAAGGTAATTTTAACAAAATTGCCTTCCTCAACTTTTCCATATTCTCCAAAAATATGAGCATTAAATCACACTTTAGCAACAAATTTTTTAGCAATGGGAAAAATAGGATAATATGGCTCTAAACGGGTTAAACGGGTAAGCCAAACCCATTTTTATATAGAACACTAGTAGGGCCCTGCGGCTTTGCACGCAAGCTTGAAGTCAATGGGCCCCATGCCCCCATTCCCCATGTCGAAGGGCACATCTAAAACGTAAATCTTTGATGTGTGATTTGTAGTTCCACAGTTATTCAAAACATTTGAGTTGCTTAAAACGTGTCACGCCCCTTGTCCAACGCTCACAAAGTTTTACCAGTGAAACGAAACATCAAACGGTGGCACCGCACTAAATTTTAATGCTGCCCGATTTTTCATTCCGAAGATATTCCATGTTGAAAATTTAAGTTGTATGGGCGGTGCCACGCCCCCTTGTCAAAAACCCACCCCAATCCCCCTGCTGAAAAACACAACTAAATCGTACGTTTGTACCGAGTGTCATTGATGTGAACGCTATAGTTCCAAAGTTACACCGGCATTTAAAAAGTGCCACGCCTCTTGTCCAACGCCCATTAAATTTTACCAGTGAAACGGCACATCTAAACGGTGGCCCCGCACCAGATCTTGATGATCTAATTCTTAATATTCCATATTGAAAATGTAAGTTGTATGGGAGGTGCCACGCCTACCTATCGGGTCGTATTCGCACTATGTGGTTTACTGAGACTTACTCAATACGAACATTCCGTGAAAAATTTAACTAATCGGCTGTCTAGTTTTTGAGCTTTAGTGTCGTGGGACCAACAAACAAACATACAACATATACATAGATATTTGCTGCAATGCCTCGCAAAATTTTTTTATATTCGTATTGTTTTGCACAAATATACCACAGTTAATTTCTGTCACCATAAAAGGCATTGCAGGAAGGCGTAAAAGGTAGGCGTGGTCAACTTTATACACATAGCTTATCTTTACCGCAATGAAACATAGAATAATTTTACATCAACATTAATTTTCAGACATGTTCCGTAGCTTTGTTTTGTTAGTTTAGAGGGCGCGGGAAGTGGGCGTGACCGATTATATTATAGCCTATGGTTGCCGCAATGACACGCTGAATCGTCTGATATCCATATTGCTATGACAAATATACCATGGCTGATTTGTTATTAAAGTGGGCGTGGCGAAAAGGCATATCAGGTGGGCGCAGTCAATCTTATATACTCCTATGCTAACATCGATGAAACACGGAATCATTTGATATTAATACTGATTTACCAACATGTACCGTAGCTTCGTTTTGAAAGTTTAATGGGCACGGAAAGTGGGCGTGGCCGATTATGTTGTAGCCTATGTTTGCCGCAATGACACGCTGAATCGTCTGATACCCATATTGCTATGACAAATATACCATGGCTGATTTGTTATTATAGTGGGCGTGGAGAAAAGGCATATCAGGTGGGCGCAGTCAATCTTATATATCCTATGTTAACATCGATGAAACACGGAATCATTTGATATTAATACTGATTTACAGACATGTACCGTAGCTTGGTTTTGTTAGTTAAATGGGCACGGAAAGTGGTCGTGGCCGATTATGTTATAGCCTTTGTTTGCCGCAATGATACGCTGAATCGTCTGATACCCATATTGCTATGACAAATATACCATGGCTGATTTGGTATTATAGTGGGCGTCGCGAAAAGGCATATCAGGTGGGCGTGGTCAATCTTATATATCCTCTGTTAACATCAACGAAACACGGAATCATTGGAAACTAATACTGATTGACCGACATGCACCGTAGCTTCGTTTTGTTAGTTTAGTGGGCACGGAAAGTGGGCGTGGCCGATTATATTATAGCCTATGTTTTCCGCAATGTAACGCTGAATCGTCTGATACCCATATTGTCTTACAAAAGCATACCATAGATGAGTTTTGTTACCATAGTGAGCGTAATAAGGGGGCGTGGTCAGTCTCATATAGCCTATGTACCATTCCCACAGATTAAAAAATGTTTGGTGCTTATTTCATCTAAATCGGTTCAGTGGTTTTTGCCTGATTGTGGCTTAAAAAACGTCACACTTGCTTTTATATAATAGTATAGATTGATAAATTGAGACATTGGATTTGTTAATATAGACATTTTCATATTTTATGAAAGACTTCCGTATGGCAACTCTGCCTTAAGTGGGCGGACCATGCCCATTTTAAATAGCGACAGTGCTACTATACTTTTTCTTTCCAGTTACATAACTTTCTGGCCGTTGCAAGCTCCGTACCACAGTGAATGTACCGGTGGGCACCTCAATGTAGGGTACAAAAATCCAATTTTTTTTAGTTAGAGTAGTTTACAAAAATTCTATTATTTTTCAAGATCGCAGGAAATCGCAGAATTTTTTTTATTGATCCAAAAGAAGAAAGTCCATTCAATAGGATTGCGTAAAAAAGTAGGTGTAATAATGCGCAATTCGACATTTGCGATCTACAAAAATATATAGTTTTTATAGCTTTTAGTAAAAAAAATGTGTTTTTTAAATAACGTACAACCCTGTTTTCATTTAACTTTTTTTCAAAATAGCTCCTGAAATGATGTTTTGGACTCTTATAAGTGCATAGCAGTAACATTTTTTCCGATTGAAGCGAAAATAGTGTTTTGGTTACGTTTTCAATCGTTGACGCTCAAAACTGCATTTTATCATAAAACAATTTTTCTAGAATTTGGTCAACTTGTAAATGCTATAACTTTCTCAAAATTTACCCGATTAAGAAATAATTTAGGATCTGCTTAATTGCTTAATGAAAGTATTATCTTTTTTTTTGAATCCACCAATTTATTTGAAATCGGTGACATAAAATTTTTCTACTTTTGTCCCACTTCGGAACACTGTGCGGCGCCGGTCACTGGGGACCGGCATTGAACTTTCCGTGTGGCCGGCGTCGGTCCCTGAGGACCGGCACTGGAATTTTCGTTTGACTGGCGTCGGTCCGTGGGACCGACAGTATAAATAAATGTAGTCTCAATGAAATGTGATCAAATGTAGTTTTGAGTGATCAAATTGAAATTTAGTTTACAAAGTAGAATTCCTTATCTCTTGGTGATATCCTACAACCCCACCCTATCGCTCGCCGGCTGAACGGAAGGACAGCAAATTCGACGCCGGGCTCAACGTGTTAAGTATTCGCCGTCGTCACAGTACAAGTATGGTTTCTAGCTACCTGCATCTGCTTCGCTGTCTTTCAGCATCTCGCAAACCCGCAATGACATCAACAGCCATGTTGCAGGCCTTGTGCCATTTCGCTTTTACTGATGCCATGTGATAATGCTGATAATCGTTGTCGATTCCTGCTAAACTGAGGACATACAAAGAAGACATGAAACCCATCCTCCTCGTGCAAGTTTCACAGAATGGCGAGATGGGTGTGTGTGTGAATTTTTTGATTCCGGCAATTACAAATCTTACAACGATAGCAATAGCTATAGAAACAGCACTTGACCTAACCTCCGGCAAATGTATCGCTTCAGTGCAGCGGTTTACGCCGCTCGTGACTTGCGTGCAGTGCACAATCACTGGACGGCAGTCGCGAGATCATCATCGCGAATGGAAGGCGCTTAGTTGAAAGACGTCGACTTTCAGCTAAAGTAACAACTGCTTAACATATAATTTGCCTGCTCTCGAAGTTGTATTAAAAAAATATTCAAATTTTACTGAATACGAAGACCGAAGAATGGAGCGCTAAGAGCAAGCTTCCCGAGTTAATTAAAGTTAGAGGGAGTGTTTAAATTATTATAGCTGTAGCTCTCAAACTAGAAGAGCTACCAATTTAAAAAATGGCTCATCTTTTAGTAAAACTGTCAAGTCACTAGGACCTGAAAAATTGTTTATTTTATAGTTAATCAGTGCAGCTTTCCAAAATCCTCAGTAACTCCTGGGGAAAATGTAATTATTGAAGCATTGCTGTGAAAAAGACAACTTTCAAAGCTGTTGAATTGCTTGTAGCTAGGTAGTGCAATGTGGCTCGTTTAATAGTCGAATTAGCGAAATTAAAAAAAATGGGTCGATATCCCACCAGAATCCCGATCAAATCGAAGTTAAAATGTAGCTTTGAAAACAGTGTACTTTTTACGTTGCAGCGCATATACATATGAGTCCGTTAGTACCAACGGCTTCTAAATAGCTCACTTTGCAATTATTGAAATGCAATTAAAGTAGCTAGTTTTTCTGTAAAAGGTTAAAGGTTAATTTTTCTTTCTTTTCACAGTTGACAACTGTGTGCTTGCTTAATAACACGTTCGCGGACAGTAAAAATTTCAGTGAGCTGCAAAAATAGACAGTCAATTTTTTTGGAAACTAGTAGAACTATCTGAAATTTGATTACACATATGCAGTTGTCAGATTATCGTATTTTAGCCGTTATACACATTGGATGATATAGCATATTATTTACAAAAATTTCAATTTATTTAACATTTAATTAATAAAAATTGGCTTTAAAATTTGAATGCTACAGCATTCACGTCATTTTGCATCACTATGAAAACGACTGCTATAGCATTCACGTCCGCGAACGTGATAATTTGCGCAAGTGTGTCGTTGTTATTATTCGCTCAGCTGTCAGTGCAACTGAAGTTTTACCCAACGGTAACAAAGCGATTCCTGGCGGTGCAGTGGTTGGTTAGGGATCGCTGTCACATGTGTCCACATGCCAGTTCACATACATGTGGTGCCGATTTTTGTTTGCCAATCAATGTTGTGCACTTTGCGGAGAACACACAGCCAGCAAAGTGTCAATTTTGTCGCCAAGGTCAGCGGCCGTATCAAAGTTTAATTTCATTCTACGCAACTGTCGCAAAAATTGTATTGTTCAGTACATTGTAGCAATAAACTAGCAATTAGCTTCGGTAATCGGCTGCCATAGGTATACGACATTCATTCATTCATTAATCATTCATCATCATAACTGGCGAACTTTGCAGTTTATACTAGTACCAGTGGCGTCCCCAGGGGAGGGGATTCGGGGGATGGACCCCCCCTTGGTGGATAAATTTACTTATCCAATTTGATGTAACAATATAGAATTGTTAAACATTTTTATTATTTGCTTAATCGCTTCTGTGAGCACCCACTTAAAACCTAATAGTTGAACCTCGCATGATCTGGTCAGACCACGGTGTAAGCAAGAGGATTGTTGTTAAAAGAGGATTGTTTGTAGAGGATTGTTGTTAAAAATATAAAAAAACCAGAAAGTGTGAACACAATGATTTTTTTTGCTTGCCTGCGGTGTTTTTACGTAAAACGGAAAAAATTATACTAGAATAATTAAGTAAATAGCCAGTTTCAACTTCAAGGCATACATTTTGAAATAAAAAAAAAACGACAGAGGCAAAAAAAAAAATTTTTGTTTATGGAATTGTTTTAACTGGAAAACACCCAATCGATTTGATAAAAACCAGACGAAAAGACCACAAATACTTCCTTCACTTCAGGAATGTAGTTGAATGGGCCCAAAACGCGGACATAACCATGAATACAATCGATAAATATATATTAACTTTTAATATGTTCCGACATTATTTTTCAACAAAATTTCTAATTTACTAACCCAAAAGAAAATAAAAGCCAGGCAAGTGAAAATCAGTTGGACCAGGTAGATTTTGCGCCAACTAACTTATGTCATGATTGCATGTGATTGCACGAGTCAAATGGAAAAACCTAATTGAAGCCCTATGCTCCGTAAAGGGCTGAAGAAACATACGAAAAAAATATTTTTAAGTCATTCTGACAATATTTACGTAAGAAATTTCAAACCATTTTTACTAACTGGAAAATTTGCATGAAAATATACCATAGTCTGGCCACACCATGATTTTGGTTTTTGTATTCGATGTGGTCTGTCCAGAACCGGATGCCCGCAGAAAGGTTAAGAATAAATGAATCCAAAATTTGTATTGCATTTGTTCTCGCAGAATAATTGTATTTTCAGTATTCCCAAAAGTATCGACTATTTACCAAAGTTGTAGTCAAACGCAGACTTCATGCCAACCCTGCATCAACTGTTGAAATTTGAAAAAAATGCAGATAAATTTTTTTTGGTGAATTGTGTGTAAACATGGAAACATGGTCACCTCTATCATAATTAAATTTCATAACGTCATACATTTTAATATATATTTTTTAAATTTATTTTACATAGCTGGTGTGTTATGCTTTTTAAAATAGGTCTTTTGAGTTTTTCGGAATTCTAGTTTCCAAAATTTAAACAAACTTGAATTTTTTATTATTAATTTTTGTATTGTATTTGTATTTTATTATAATTTTATGCAACATGTATTAAAAATAATATACAAAGATGAAAGTATTAAAATGGCGGTAAACCGTAATTTTTTGCATATCCCCCCCTTCCCGAAATCCTGGGGACGCCACTGACTAGTACGATTGGTGCATGACTGCCGGTTGAGTCCTCTACTAACCGCTTATCTTTAGCAATCTAATGGGAAAGTGTTTTTATAATCGTCGCTACTATAGTACAATCAGCAGCGATAATCACGCTTCAGACGTTGTGCCGTTGTTTTGCTTATTACAAATCGAAAAGCATTTTCAACGCGCTAATTTAATGAATGTATTTAACACGAGACAGATTTGACATCATGAAAATATGAATGTTTTTGACGATTTAAAGCACTTGACTGGAAGAAATCGTCTCTCCAGCTAGGTCGCCTCGAAGTCCGAAATAATTTGGGCTGAGATTACACCGAGTAGTAAGTCGTTAGGCCGCTCTAATACCACGGGCACAGCAGACAGCCTAGGCGTATACGGAGGCGCAGGACGCGAAACACACCACAGGGCAGCGCAGCGCAAATGAAACTGTGTGACCCAGAAAATATGTGAACTGCGTATACGAATCTCGTAAAATCAGCACACGTGTTTTGTATTCATTCCATAAACTCAGCAATGCGAGTTATTTGTCTAAATTGGACTTTGAAAAAGAATCTATATAGTAAAATATGGGTGTAATATCGGCTGTTCACGCAGTTTTTCAATTAGTTCTTAAATTTTTGCAAGCTAACGTGTCAGCTGCGCGTAGGAAAATTTATTTCAACTACAACGTGACGCGGGTGGGCGCAGGCACGTCCCTCCGCCGCACGCGGCTATGTCCAATGACTAGATGACACAAAAGTGAGAGGGGAACACGGTTGCTAATTTGGTCAATCTAGGCCCCAGAGTCGCAAATTCGGTCAATCTAGGCCCCAGAGTTGATAAGGGTTCATACAGCAAATTCTCCATACAAAAGCAAGGGCAAGGGCTGCTGGTGCGTTCGAAGTTTATTTGCAAATAAAATAATTTTTTTTTTTCATTCTGTAGTACGTTCATAGGAAATTGATTGCAAAAAACCGTTGTTGCTGAAAAACGTCACAAGTATGTTGCAACGTGTTTTAATATGATTTTACTTCAGTTTTTCCTGACTGCCCTCAAAGCCTTTACGTTTTGCGAATTGCTTGAGTTGCACCTCTGCGTTTGAAAATAGTTCAACTTGCCATCACTGTTTCTTGCTACACTAGAAACGGCAAACTCAATGAGACATGAACTGAAGGAAAACGCAACCGAATATCTGCTGACTTTAGCGTATGAAATAATTTATTTCTGCTTTTTGTTGGTACGGGTTACAATCAAAATTTCGTAGACCAGTAAACAAGGTGGTTGGCAACGCTATATTTACAGCAAATAAGAAAAGTTATAATGGTCTGAAATTCATTTCCCCGCTCAGTTTCGCGTCACGTAGTCACTGCTATGTCGCTGTGTACGCTGTCATATCGAGCCCTTCCCGCGATTTTATCGTATGAGCCATTTTTACTGAAATTTTTTTTTTACCGAAAACGATAGCGCTATAAACTAACCATCAGTCCCTAAAAGCTCACTTCTCTACGATGAACCGTTCTGAAGTTAGAGAAAAAACAATTTTATCGTATGTCCACTTCACATTTTTCCTTCATTTTTTGTGCCCGCGACTAGCTATGCGATACGATAAAATTGCTCTAGTTACAAAATTTAAATTTTTGACTTTATTGCAAAAGTGTAAAATTGAAAATATTTTAATAGTGAAAAGTGAATATTACATAATTGTTGAAGGTGAACAATGGCCTATTTGCAGGAAAAGGTTTTTGTCTTAATTCTTTGCAGTGTGACGTGCGTGTTATAAAAAATAGGTGTGCAGTGGTTCGCAGTTACGTATTGAGTAAATTGAGGTGCAGTAATTTGATGATAAATTAAAAAATAATAATTAAGTTAATGCTTTGATAATAAGTAAAAGTAAAGAAAAAAAATAAATAAAAGTTCAAAAAAAAAAGTTCTGTTTCAGTGCCCAAACCGCAAGGCATTATCAACGCTGGTCCCTTATAGTGACATCGATACAAGTTGTAATAAAGAACCAGAAATTTGTGTAGGAAAGCGGGGAAGGAGAAATAAGAAATTTGCCAAAAAGAGTTGAAAATCAGGCGAACAGCGGAGTTGGCTCACGAATATTTAGATTTAAAATTTGATGGAATGATAAAAGATGTGCTAGTCAAAACATATGACGAATAAAGTACAGTGGACGTCCAGTTTAACGAACTTTCCATTTAACGAATTATGGATTTAACGTACGGCCAAATTGTCTCCATTGCTGGTTCTATATTAAGAACAAAAGTGAAATTTGCTATTCGATATAACGAATATTTATGCTGTTTTTCACCCTTCCAATTGTTTTTTTTGAGCATTCACATTCTTTACAATAGGTCTGTTTGGCCAGATTTACCAGTAAAAACTATCCAGTAAAAAATATGAGGAGAGTAAGCTAGCGTACGCTCCCTAAAATCAAACTATCCAAAAACGTAAACAAACAGCAATTTGTAAACAATACACAGTAAAAAGGGTGTAAACAGGAGGGTTAAAGAACAAAACAGCTGATCTAAAAGTTTCATTTGAGGTTTGAAGTGGTAGGGAAAATTAAGTTAAATCAGACATTTAATGCAAAATGCAAATAGTTCGTTGCGCTCAATCCCTTTCAGCTTCAGCGGGTAAAGCTGAGCAAGACGGTTGTGGGTCAGCAGGCTTGCGAACGCACCATTTCTTTGCTGTTTCCATTTGCCCCCAATGTTTTCAAATATTTATGTTTCGTATGGCAGCTAGTCATATGTTTTTCTTGTTCTTCTTCTTACTGGCAAAAAGTTACTGGACATAATTTCTCCAGTAAAAACTTGCAAGTTCTCACGAAATGAACTGCCACTTTACGCTCTCAGTTTCTCTCTCGTTACTAGAGATTTGGCGTCAACAAACAGGATCCAGTAAAAATTTGTACAAATTTGTACAAATTCGTACAAATTATTCTCTGCCAAACAGAACTAATAACAATGAATGTTTGGTTTCGTCAAGTGAACGGTACCTCAATTGTTTTTGTTACGTTAAAACTTTAAAATTTACGTCAAGTTACCAATATTTTCAAATTCTGTTTGTATGCATTGCTGATCATTTTCACAGGATTTGTTTTGCGTTCGGTCGGCGTTTTTCTTTTAAAAATTAAAATTTCAATAACCAATCAAGAAAAATGTCCATACAGAAAAGTTTACTTGCGGTAAAGAAGCAATCCGCATCGAATACTTTACACTGTACACACATAGCCATTTTGTATTTTGAAAATGCTGGAATAAAACATGATATTTTTTAACCTTCTGTCTATCCTTTGCTCAAAATTGCTTTCGCTGTCCTTTGGGGTCAGGATGACCCCAATCAAACTGTTATATAATTTACTGACAAAACATGAAGAAATCTTACACATAAATCATAAAAGAAAAGAGGAAAGCCTCGAATAGTGTTTTTCTTGATTTTTTATTGGGTTGTAATCGCGATTAACACTTAATAACACAAGTACACAAAGCCGCTCAACCGTATTTTGAATTCAGCCTGGGGTCAAATAGACCCCACGGGACAGGCAGAAGGTTAAAAACTGAATATGTGAGATTTATTTCTTTAAGAAGGGTGGTTTAAAACAAAAAAAATTTCGATCGATTCTAAATTTCGATAAGATTCTTTATATTGGACGTCCACTGTATTTAATTTTTCCTGAAATTTTTTTATTTTTTATATAAAACTTCACTATATCACTATGAATTACACTACGTCAATCTGAAAGTAACAATTCTTTGTATTCAATAAATGAAAATAGATTATACCAAGGAAAACATTATTTTTTACTTAGAAACGAGTTTATCGTATGTCCCACTGCAATATTTAAATCGCTCATAATAGTGCCCGCACAAATTATCGTATGTCCAAAATAACACCGTTCCGCTTTGCTGAAGTTATTAAAATAACCTTTTCCAAGTGTGGAACCCTAAATAAAGTGTGTATGCCAAAAATCATGCAGCTTTGTTGCGCCAATGCAGAGAAAACCAAAAAAAACGTCTCCTGTAAAATTTGGTTTTTGGCTCATACGATAAAAACGCGGGAAGGGCTCGATATGGTACTGCTCAACTATAAGGTATGGCTCAACTATAACGTTGTAGCAAGCCACCGGCTGATTGTTTATCGCTTCTGTTAAAATCGTCGGTGTGTTGCCGCATCGGTTGAAATGAAAATACCTGACTGAAAACACCTGTCCTGAGCACTTTTCCCGTTTTTTCAATCGTAATACATCCCTCTTTCTCAACTAATTTTGAGAATACTGATAAACAATCCTACCAACAAAATACATGTGGTTTTTGGTTGTGGTTTTCCGTACAACTAATTCAAATCATCACTTTCGCGCAGAAACACGTGCACCGGCCAAACAGTCAAACTTTCCCCAAAGGCGCTTACGTGCTTTTCATTAACTTAGCATTCTTGGCTTTAACGTACGGTTTGTCCGCCGCTGTCACCAACTTCCTAATCGGTTAGCGCTAATCGCGCCTGCAGTTGGATATATGGTTTCGTTTTGTACGTTGCCGCTCTTTGTTTGATTCGACCCAGTGGCGGCTTAAAGTACTCGGGGGCCCGGGGCGACGACGGCTGTGGGGCCACCCTAAATTCTTCAACTTTATGAAATTCAAAAAAGTTATCTAACTGCGTTAATTTTTTTTATTCAAACGTATGCAAATAAAGTAGCATAAAAATGCACATATAAAAAAGAAAACAAACCTGTAGCACAACAGCAATTGTAAACTAACAAAAGATATCATTTCAACACGTGTAAACGTCTAAAAAACAACATTAAAGGAACATTCATTTTCAGTCATTTTTCTAATTCTTATTTGCATTCGACATTAATACAATGTAAAAAAATTGTTGGCAGTCGTGTGCATAATAAAAAGTATGCATACAAATACACATACAAATGCATATACTAACAGTTAACAAAATTAATAAGACTTTAATAATTGCCTAGCTACCCGCAACCATCTATGTTGTGCGTGCGAATTTGTACAGGGTTGAAAGGGACCTACAGTTTTATGCCGATTCCGAACGGAGAGTTAGGAGCTTTTTCATAAGCAATTTTACTCTCAGAGGTTTGCCATTTCCTGCTGAGCGGACAGCCGCCGAAAGAAAAATTTTTGTTTTTCTTTTTTCGGTGTTAGCGCAACGGAGTCTTGAACCTGGGTTCGTCGCATTTGACTCGCGGCCTGGATAATGCGATATTTAATTTGTATTTGCCTATTTTGCGCAAAGTTTTAAGTTAAAAATTAAATATTGCAATCTTCGGGAGAAAACTTTTTTAAAATTTGTAAACAAGTGTTATTTAGAAAGGATAAAAAAAATTATATATACAAGCTTCTCTCTGGAGCCCCCGCAGCCCGGGGCGGTCCGAACCTCCGCCCCACCACTTAAGGCGCTACTGATTCGACCCATTATCGCGTCGGCCGTAATTTATTTATTAGCGGCTAAGAGCGATTGGCCCGTAAGATAGTACCGATGCTGTTGTGCTTTTGCTGTTATTATTATTTTAGCCCACTGAGGAGGCGTTATTGAGCTGCGCGAGCGTTCGTAGTCGAGCATTAGCAGCGTGTAGATGTGCGTGTAGCGGTCGTTTGAGAGAGTAGTGTGCGCGATGTGCGACATTGACAAAGAAACAACGCCACACAGAAATCCTTAAGGCGCAAGTGCGCAGCGACAAGTCAACGCACTGTTAACGGTAGTCTACCGCAATCGAGTTGCAAAGCCAGCGACGCGGCCAACAACTCAGCACTTGACGAAGGGGTTAAGTATCCAAACACGACCAGTTAGTGCCGCTCAGTTGCAACAAAAGTCGGCTGGCAACAGCGTCAACATCACAAGCAGCAACAGCAGAACACACACCGCAACTGCAGCAGGTAATTACAACATCGACGACGGAAATGCCTCACAGAAAAAGTGACGCGACGCACACTGGGGTAATTCATGCCGATTTTTGGCGATTAATTCACCCGACCTATTTAGACATGAAAAAAGTATTAGGTTTAGTTAATTATAGATAAAGAAGTAATAAATAAATGTATTTGAACATACTTTAGTGGATTTTTTTTTTTTATGACCAAAAATGCAAAATTGTTACAAAAGGGTATTGTACAGAATTCCTCGCTTATTTATTAATTACTATCGGAATCATCATCGTATTCAGCCACGCTTTCACCTTCGCATCCATCGTTATCATCATCATCATCATTGTTCATATCATTGCGTTCTTCTTCCGCAATTATCAACAAATCCAATGCTTCCCTTGGCATCCGCGTAACTGCTCTATGCGGCAATTTCGTTTCTGTCGATATAATGGGATCAGAATTTATAAGCAGTCTATTTAGAACGTCTTCGTTGGTTTTTTTCTCGGCTACTTTTTCGAGAAAAACATTTCCTGAAAGCCTTAAAATCTTTATCTCTCGCTTCCCGCGCTTCTTCAGATAATTCACCGATTCGCAACAAGGCGTGAGCTATGACCTCTGGTCCATTAATTAAATATTTATGAACAGTCGTAGGCATGTTATACCAAGGATAGTACTCAACGAAAGATTCGGCACAATTTAAGGCAAAGAGTTGGTCATTATGTAATAAAGACTTTAACGAGTATACCAAATAACATTGGATTTCGTTCCTAAATGAAAACAACCACCTTTTTTAATAACTTGAAAATTTAGTCTTTTGCAGTTACCCTTTACCTAATTAGTTTAATGCACATCACTGCGGTTATTTCAATCGATTACACATCTTCTATATATATATAAATGAAACCTGGTTCGGCTGCTTAAAACTCGAAAACGACTGGACCAACTTGGATCCTTCCTTCGGCGGGTTTGTTCAAAACTATTACGTGAAGGTTTAGAAAAAAAGAAAAACCATAAGTCACACATCAATTAAATTTGGTACAAACTTGCTATTTGATCATATCCTTCAATAGAGGGAATGGGATGGGTATTGATGGGGTATGGCACCGCCCATATAACTCAAATCTTTTAAATGGAATAGCTAGAATTGTAAGTCGAACAGAATTGAAATTTGGTGCACCGTCGTTTCATAGATGTGTCAAACTACTGTTAAAATTTGATGAGGGTTGAACAAGGGGCGTTTTTATGCAGCAGAACTGTAAGTCGTACATCAATGAAACTTGGTATGAACCTACCATTTAATCACATCTTTCGGCAGAGGGAATGAGGCGGGTATTTAACAAGGGGGCGTGGCACCTTCCATACAATTCAATTCTTTTAAATGGAATAGCTTCGGAGTTGTAAGCCACACAGCATTGAAATTTGGTGTACCGTCGGTTCATAGATGTGTCATTCTACTGTTAAAATTTGATGAGCGTTGAACAAGGGGCGTGGCGAATGTTTTATACAGCAGAATTGTAAGTCGTACATCAATTAAACTTGGTATGAACCTACCATTTAATCATATCTTTCGGCAAAGGGAATGGGACGGGTATTTAACAAGGGGGTGTGGCACCGCCCATACAACGCAAAGCTTTTAAATGGAATAGCTTCGGAGTTTTAAACCGCACAGCATTGAAATTTGGTGTACCGCCGTTTCATAGATGTGTCATTCTACTGATGGGATTTGATCGGCGTTGGTCCAATTTTTGATGATCCAACAGTTATGCAGTACACACACACATCAGTGAAATTTGGTACGAACAAGTAGTAGTACAATTCGACTAGAAGAAAGTTGTGAGCATTGGACAAGAGGGCGTGGTACCGCCTCCATTTTTATATACATAGATTGTTAGCCCTAACTGACTGACTGATTGATTGTTTGATTCATCATCGCTCAGCCCAAACCGCTGAAGCTACAAACATGAAATTTGAACTGTTTGAATACATCTTGAAAAATGAACCTCCGCTAAGACGGGATTTTTGAAATTCGGTGTGTAAAGGGGCAAAACATGTGTTAAGGTGTTGTATGAAGAAAAGTGATTTAAGAGTCATATTGATTTCGAACTTCCTGAAACTACTCTAAAACAAAATTAATTCTACACGTATTTAATAATTTTTCGAAAATCAAAATTTAACTGGACCAACAATGGGTAAAGATTTGTTTAAGGGTAGACTCGAAAAAAACATGGACCGATAGGCCTATTGACTTTAAAAATTGTAAAAATACTTGAAATATACACGCGTTTCTCTTTATTTTTAAAATGTAAATAGAACTGGAGCAATGACGGGTTAAAAGTATGTATGGAAAAACAAATTTTTTTGAGCCTTTTGTCTTGAAACTTGGTGAAAGTATGTAAAATAACTCGATACGTGTTTTTGATTTTTCCGAATATTAAAATCGAACGGGGTCAACGACCGGTTAAAAGTTTGTATGGCGAAACTGTAAAAAAACTTGAATGAATGGGGCCATGGACTTCAAACTTTGTGAAAGTACTCTAAGTGAGAAATATTTTGACACGTGTTTTTCACTTTTTTGAAAACTAAAACGGGGTCAACAATGGGTTAACAGTTTGTATGGAGAAACACGATTTATTGGACATTTTGACTACAAACTTAGACAAAGAGTAATTAAATCGGGAAAAAATTAAAATGTGATTTTAATTTTTTTGAAAATTTAAATCTACCGTGGTAAACTAAGGGTTAGGAATTTGTTTAGAGTAAATGTGAGAACTCATGATTTAAAGGGCCTTTTGACTTCACAGTATTTAGAACCACTTGACAACAAAGATAATAGACATATGCTTTTTCTTAAATCAAAATCTGACGGGGTCAACAATGCGTTCAAAATTTGTATCGGGTGAAACAAGAGAGCTTGCGTACAGCGGGGCCCAGCTAGTAAGTAATACAAACAATAACAATGCCCAATATTGCAACTTCTGATAAATAATGCTGACCTAGTTTTGCACACACCGTACAACAAAGAAAAATGAAATAATCTAAGATATCGGAATTTATTTGGTTCTGCATCATTTGAGATGATTTTGTATTGTGTTTCATAAATATCTTAAAAGCCAAACATACGTATGGTCGCGATAATAATAATAATAATAATAATTGACTGGCACGACAGCCCGCTTACGCGAGACTAAGGCCTAGCTTCCCGGAACCACCCGTGTTGTGCGTGTGAATTTTGTACGCGGGTGGAAGGGACCTACAGTTTTATGCCGGTTCCGAACGGCAGGTTGGGAGCTTTTACTCTCAGAGGTTTGCCATTTCCAGCTGAGAGGACAGCCACCGAAAAAGAAAACAAGTTTCCCGTTATTTTTTTTAGGTGTTATTACAGGCAGTATTTGAACCTGCGGTTGCTGCCTTTGACTCGTTGTCCAACGCACTAACCAACTGAGCCACGACGTGTCGCGATATCCCGCCTGTTCAGACTCTGTACTTATAAACATTATGTAACTAATGTCAAACGTTCTCACGACAGAATTGGGCTCGGTTCCCACCGCTGCAAGTACTAATATTACGCGCCAGTATTCGGCAGTCAATGCATTTTGCATACTCAAATTCAATTCAGCAGTCAATGCATTTTGCATACTCAAATTCAATTCAGCAGTCAATGCATACGCAAATTCAAGTCGGCAGTCAATGCATTGTGCACACTCAAATTTCACTTGGTTAGTCGCAACATAAGCAGAAGCGGCGTAATCAATATGCAATACAGTTTGGGCAAGCGTGGGAATGCTTAGTCAGCAGCGAGGTCCAACGTGCCCGTGAGAACGTTTGACATTGGAAATATTATAAAAGCCAAAGAAAAGTGTAAATAAAGAGAGTCAATTGGAAAACAGCAAACAGATAACACGCTTATTCTTGACTCAGGGCTGAATCGGTTCAAGTGCCGAGTCAGACTCCAACCACATTATCCTGAATCGGTTCAAGTGCCGAGTCAGATTCCAACCCAATTATTCTGAATCGGTTCAAGTGCCGATTCAGACTTTAATGACAAACCAGTCACTAAACACTATCTCGCCTAATATGCTAGTTAATATAGTGTTACGAATACTAGGTCTAGTGGGCTGTTACGTATCACTGGATTGTGCAATTTGAAAATGAAACAACTTTGTTTATTCGAACGCAGCCAATTATTATTCACAGTTTACACTTTACTGTACGTTCACTTAAGTATTTGCTTAATTACTCCGTGTGGCAACTTCACTTGTCAAAACCAGACTGACTCGCTGCGCCGCACCCGGCTGCCTTTTATACCTGCCCGGCCATCGCGCAGATCGTTCTCGCACATTCCCGAGTGGACTAAAGGTTTCCATGATGATCGCGACCATCGTTGCCAGATTGGACTAAAAGTTATTATCGCGGCCGTCGTTGCCAGATTGAATTATAGCACGGCGCGTAGCGGCAGGGTTGCTTTGCACAGCGACAGACTGTCTTCGTTATACTGCCCACCACTTAGACTTGTTCGTCCCGAACAAGTGCCGAGGCTCCGCTGTGATGAGATGCCAAGCGCTCCAAATGGACTACCTTCAGCTTAGCGCCTCTGTGGCTGCTACGTTGAATCCTGTATACCACGTTGTTAATCCTAGTCACGACTTCGTACGGTCCTTCCCATGACGCTTGCAGTTTCGGAGACAAACCTTTCCTCCGCTGCCGGTTGTAGAGCATTACAAAATCGCCTTCTTGGAACCCTGCTGAGTTGGCCCGTAGATCATATCTGGCTTTCGCCTTATCGCTGACCAGTTTGGTGCGGCTCCTTATAAACTGGTGAATTTCCTCCAGTTCCGCCCGCTTATTGACCACGTAGTCCGTCTTAGCGCCTCCCGTGGTGCTGACTACCCCGAACTTCAAGTCAGCGGGTAATCGCAACTCTGTGCCGAACACTGCTCGGGCTGGTGTGAGTGATGTCGTGTCGTGCGGGGCTGACCTATACGCCATCAGGAACAGGGGGATATGCGTGTCCCAATCCTTTTGATTTCTGCCTGCCACTTTTCGCAGGTATTCCTCCAGTGTCCGGTTAAAGCGTTCCACCATGCCGTCGGACTGTGGGTGCAAAGGAGTGGTACGAGTTTTCTTTATCCCCAGCAGCTCACACACTTCCTTGAATACCGCAGACTCGAAATTCCGGCCTTGATCTGAGTGCAACTCCAACGGAACTCCAAACCTGGCTACCCAGTTGTTTACCAGCTTTTCCGAGATCGTAGTGGCCTCCTGGTTAGGAATAGGGTACACTTCGGGCCATTTGCTGAAGTAATCCATTACCATCAGCACATACTTGTTGCCTTGAGTGCTAGTTTGGAATGGGCCGGCGACGTCCATAGCAATCCGCTCGAAGGGCGCTCCCACGTTGTACTGCTGCATGCGGCCTCGAGATTTTCTTGTCGGCCCTTTCGCGGCTGAACATCGGTCGCAGCTCTTAATCCACTCGGCTACAGACTCCTGACATCCTACCCAGTAGAATCGTCTTTTTACTTTGGCGACGGTTTTGGTGATGCCCAGGTGCCCTCCACTGGAGTCGTTATGGTATGCCTCGATGACCTCGTTGATTCTGCATTTCGGCACTACCATTAGGGAGTTGCTGGTCCGACCATCCGCGCTCTCCCATTCGCGGTAGAGGCATCCTTCTTTCAGTCGCAGACTATTCCACTGTGCCCAGTAAGCCTTAGCGATCGGGCTTTCGCCGGCCATCTCCCGCCAGTCTGGACGTGCGCCTTGCTCCTTTCCTTCGACGATTTTTGCAAGATCCGCATCCTCACGCTGGTCTTTTTGTAGCCTCTCCACCAACCACTCTTCCTCTGGCATAACGCTTACCAACCGAACGTCCACTATCTGTTCTTTGCTTTCGGCTCGCGAGCACTGCCTGCATTCGACTTTGCACGGACGGCGGGACAAGGCATCGGCATTTCCATGGCTACTGCCTTTGCGATGCTCTATCGTGTAGTCGTAGCTTTGCAGTCGCTTGATCCACCGCGCCAATTGCCCTTCAGGATCTTTAAAGTTCAGGAGCCATCTCAATGCCACATTATCTGTGCGCAGGCGAAACCTTTGTCCATACAGATATTTGTGGAAGTGTTTTACGCAGTCCAATACCGCCAGCAGTTCTCTCCGTGTCACACAGTAGTTGCGTTCCGGTGCCCAGTTTTTCCTTCAGGCGTGCAAAAGCCTGTTCCTGCTCCTCGTTCCACTCGAAAGCTTGGCTCTTTTTCGTCAGTTTGTGCAAGCTGCTGGCTATGTTCGCGAATCCCGGAACAAATCGGCGGTAGTATGTGCACAGGCCCAGGAAACTGCGGAGTTCGTGTAGATTGCGTGGTCGGGGCCACTCCTTCACCGCCGTGATCTTGCCTTCGTCCGTATGTACTCCGCGAGCGGAAACCGGGTGACCCAGATATTTGACCTCTTTTTGAAACAGCGAGCACTTCTTTGGGTTGAGTTTAAGCCCGGCTTTCTGTATTCGCTCAAATACCTCCTTCAGCTTTTCCAGGTGGTCGTCGAAGCTTTTGCCCATCACGATTATGTCGTCGAGGTACACCAGACACGTCCGCCAATGCAGCCCTTTCAGCACACGTTCCATTAGCCGCTCGAATGTTGCTGGTGCGTTGCAGAGTCCAAACGGCATGACGGTGAACTGCCACAACCCGTCGCCAACACTAAAAGCCGTTTTCTCCTTGTCCTTGTCTGCAAGCTCTACCTGCCAATAGCCGCTGCGTAAATCGAGTGCGGAAAACCACTGTGTGCCTGACAGTGTGTCCAGGGTGTCATCGATCCGAGGTAGTGGATAGCTGTCCTTCTTGGTCACGTCATTGAGCTTTCGATAGTCCACACAAAATCGGGTACTGCCATCCTTTTTCTTGACTAGCACGACCGGCGAGCACCAAGGACCTGACGAAGGCTCTATGACCTTTTCTTTATGCAATCAAATTTGTGACCTCTTCCCTCTTGGCCAGAGGAACTCGTCTAGGTGGTTGGCGGATTGGTTTCGCACTGCCGGTGTCGATGTGGTGCTTCACTATGGCTGTTCTTCCGCCTGCTTCTGCCGCAAATATTGACCCATAGTGCTGCAGGAGAGACCTCGCCTTCTGTTTCTGCTTGGCCGTCAACTCGCTGCTCCACTGGCTCTCCTGCGGTATGGCGTCCATGTTAAAACCGCTCTTCTTATTACCTCCAGGCGGGCTACTCTCGCAATTGACCACTGCTACAACTTCCTTACACTCGCCAATTACCTCATCTTTCCCGACATATCTGGGTGCATTCAGGGGGTTCAGTATTCTGACTGGTATTCTGCCATTTTTAGGTTCCACTAATGTACGTCCGATGATGATGTTGTCGTGTCCTTGTTTCGGTGCTTCTACTACCCACAGCCGACTCGTCACATCGTCCTCGCCCACCTTTGCCCACACAATCGCCTCAGAATTCTCTGGTATCCTCCTGTGTTGACACGATATAACCTTCCTTACCGCCACGCTTCGCTCATAGCCGGTGTGCAGCGGGAATTCAACGTTGGCATATCTCAGCACATTTTCCTTCAGGTCCAGCATAAAACCGTGCCTAATCATGAAATCCACGCCGATAATCACGTCGTCCATTATATCCGCGACGATGAACTCATGTTCCAGGCTACTGGTGCCGATAGCAATCGTTTTTGTAACTTTCCCTCTTACCGGCGCGCGCTCGCCAGTCGCAGTCCGCAGCTGTATGCCATGCAGCGGTTCCCAGTTCTTCAGCAGCTTCCTTTTTATGATCGAATATGACGCTCCAGTATCCAGTGTCAACACGAACAATTTTCCATCTATCCTTTCTTCAATTGTCAAGCTGCTGGGCTGTCGTTTCAGCTGTGAGACAAGGATGGTGGGGCGGCAGATTGTAGGGATCAGCTCACGCCCCTTTGGGCTGGCCCGTTTCAGTTTAACGGCTCCTCGTCCTCAGCCCTGCGCTTGTTGGCTGAGCCTCGATTGTCAGCATGTCGCTTCAGGCGATTGCGATCGAGAACGGGAACGCCTCTTTCGTTGGCGGCAGTCTCGTGATATGTGGCCCTGCTTGCCACATACCCAGCAAACAACTTTAGAGGAGACCACCCGTGGCCTGTCCGGTGGCTCAGAGCTTATGGCCTGGATCGTAATGTTGTTGTCTGGCTGGATTTGGCGTATCCTTGCAGGTGCATACCGAGTGCTCCCAATCCATGTCGCCTCATATGTCATCGCGCTGGTCACCATCTCCCTAAATGTCGGCTTGCCCATCTTTCTGTTCATGGAATCTCCCAGACTATCAACTCGTTTGTTCAGGGAATCATCAAGATCGTCAACAAGTTTGTTCAGGGAATCATCCAGGTCGTCGACTCGTTTATAAAAGTGCTCGCTTACCCGCGTCTCCAGGTGCTCGACTTTCCCATTAATCCTGTCTGAGATTTAGTCCACCTTCTGCTCCAAGCGCGCAGAAATTTCCTGAAGCTTGCTGGACAACTCCCGATTTGCATTTTCCAGTTTTGCTGACATTTCCCGGTTCGTAGTTTCCAGTTTCGCTGCAATTTGCGCCGACATTTTACGATTGGAAGTCTCGAACATGCCTCTCATTGCAACCATAAGCTGGCTCATGTCCATTGCTTGTGGTGGCGCAGCCGCTGCAGCCGTACTTTGCATCGACGCAGCACCCGCAGGCGATTCCTCCACTTTGGCCGACGCCACTTGTTCTTGCGCTCCGAACTCGTGCACAGTCCAATCGACGCCTCGTTCCTCACATGCTTCTCGCAAGCGCAACTGCAACTCCACCTTTCCGCCAGCAGTCGGCAAATTCCAGGCAGCCAGCTCCTTCTTCAGCTGGTCCACCTTCAGCAGCTCGAATTTAACCATGTCTGTGCTTTTATAATTTTATTTCTTTAGTTTTATTTTTTTTATTTTCAATTTTCCACAATCCCATTTCTGACACCAAATGTTACGAATACTAGGTCTAGTGGGCTGTTACGTATCACTGGATTGTGCAATTTGAAAATGAAACAACTTTGTTTATTCGAACGCAGTCCAACCAACAGTCACTTTATTATTCACAGTTTACACTTTACTGTTCGTACACTTAAGTATTTGCTTAATTACTCCGTGTGGCAACTTCACTTGTCAAAACCAGACTGACTCGCTGCGCCGCACCCGGCTGCCTTTTATACCTGTCCGGCCATCGCGCAGATCGTTCTCGCACATTCCCGAGTGGACTAAAGGTTTCCATGATGATCGCGACCATCGTTGCCAGATTGGACTAAAAGTTATTATCGCGGCCGTCGTTGCCAGATTGAATTATAGCACGGCGCGTAGCGGCAGGGTTGCTTTGCACAGCGACAGACTGTCTTCGTTACAATAGATATATAACAGAGATACGTACTAGCCCACTAGAACTAGCATTCGTAACAATATCATCGCGTTCTTCTTCCGCAATTAACAAATCCGATGATTCCCTTGGCATGCGCGTAACTGCTTTATGAGGCAATTCCATTTCTGTCGATATAATGGGATCAGAATTTATAAGCAGTCTATTTAGAACGTCTTCGTTAGTTTGTTGATCGGCTACTTTTTCGAGAAAAATATTTCCTCAAAGCCTTAAAATCTTTATTTCTCGCTTCCCGCGCTTCTTCAGATAATTCACCGATTCGCAAGAAGGCGTGAGCTATGACCTCTGGTCCATTAATTAAATATTTGTGAACAGTCGTAGGCATGTTATAGCAGGGATAGTACTCAACGAAAGATTTGGCACAATTTAAGGCAAAGAGTTGGTCATTATGTAATAAAGACTTAAACGAGTATACCAAATAACATTGGATTTCGTTCCTAAATGAAAACAACCACTTTTTTTAATATCTTGAAAAAGTAGTCTTTTGCAGTTACCCTTTACCTAGATAGTTTAATGCACATCACTGCGGTTATTTCAATCTATTACTCATAAGTAATGCAAACAATAACAATGCCCAATACTGCAACTTCTGATAAATAAGGTCAGCTGACCTAGTTTTGCACACACCGTACAACAAAGCCAAATGAAATAATCTAAGATATCGAAATTTTATTTGGTTCTGCATTATTTGAGATTATTTTGTATTGTGTTTCATAAATATCTTAAAAACCAAAAAATACTCACGTGTCGCGATATCCCGCCTAATATATCGTCTAATATGCTGGTTAATATAAATCTAACATGCCGGCCCCCCGTAATGTAGGTTAAAAAGCATAAAGAAATACTAAAAACCATACATTGAACAACAACAAAACTAACATAAAACATGTCGCTTGTTGCTTTTCTCATATTTTTTGCATTTACATTTATTTTTTGCGTTCCTTTCACAGGGCGCGTGCATATTTTGGCCAAAACTTCACATACAAAAATCGAAATGCTGCAAAAGTGCGCAACAATAGCGCAATTCTTTTTTCATAGAAAGTTGCTAGAATATCCGCAGATTA